>VDFB02091235.1:46972-65395 GCA_007258455.2 Sequoia sempervirens | reverse complement strand
CGTGATGGTGCTTAATTGCCAGGAACCATAGGCGGCTTCTGCATGTCTTCATCCGATGGAAGCTTCTCTAAAGAGTAAAGGAAACACTAGCCGGCTTTAAATGTATTAAGGGGTGGATTACTAAAGTGTTCTCGAGACGCACATGTTCTAAATTGATGGATATGTTATAATCTCACTAGAAAAGCTGCTTGAAGGTTAACGACATGGTTGGCGACTATGTTAAAGGAATGAGATCATTGATGCTCAGGATCAACGATTTCCCGCCATCACGCGATCAGAAGTTTCAGGATTGCGATATAGCGGGCAACCGCCATGTGGACTTCCTTCATAGTGTATGGTAAGGTGGGCCCCTCATCACCATGTTGGAAATTGTGTTAGCTTGTTTTGAAGGTGGTCGTCGATGATTTGATCAAGCTAAAGAATCGACGACTCAAATTTAAATTTGCATCAAATATGGTTGGAGTCGTTCGTGCAACACAAAATTGAGCTTTAATGGCGGATGAGACACTTGCTGGCATAATTTGATCAACAATAAAATCAATTCTCCTGCTTGGTCTGTATCACAAAGCATTCAACTATTTTGCGGAGCAGTTTTAGAGCCAAAGGTAGAATTGTGAGTTTCTGCAGCCAGAATTTGGGAGTTCTGCAAATAAAGTCGTGAGTTTATTTTGTTGGTCATTTTGCATTTGAATTTGGGAAAGGATTAGTTGAATGTGTTGTGAGCTTGTTGATGAATGTGTTAGGGCTATAGTTTAATTATATTTGTGATAAATTGCAGTGTTTTGTCCTATAATTTTCTATCTTTGGTTAGTCCTAGCTATCTGAATTATAGCGTTGTAAAGAAGCCCTAGTTTGTCTGAGATGGAACTGCCCAAGCAACATTCTGGCCAGACTGAATATTTGAAACGAAACTTGTATGATGATTTCCTGGATCAATTCCCCTTGTCAACGATTGATAGGAGGAAGGGATTGGTCCTAATGTGAGGGAAAATCTTGGGGGAAGGGTTAGTGTATAATTGCTCCAACATTGCCGATGCTAGGGTTCCCCTCACTAGTTTGGAATTGTTCAGATTATGGTACGGATAGAAGAATTTTCCTCACCCTTTTTCAAATGGATGGATGTATGATATGGGGAAGCTGGCGGTACCAAATGTATTCCTTGATGTAGACCTGCTTAGGATAGTGGCTACAAGATATGACCCTGTTACATGGATAATCAGGGACAATGATGGAAAGGTTGTATTGAGCATTAACAGAGAAGAGGTCCAACATATTTTTGACTTGAGTGAACCGAGCGAAGACTTGGTTCCTATCAACCTTGAGGAAATGAAGCAGGAGTATGCAAAGCTGAAATATTTTTTTAGAGCAAGGTTGCTTCCACCTCATCTGGCTAAGGCGGGAGGTCCAAAATTTCATATCAGCCCTAGTGACCAGGAACCTTTCAAATTAAATTGTTTTGCAAACCATTTCCTGGCCACTTTCTATTCTTTATGTCAGATTTTGGGTTTCAGTCCTAGTACGGTAATGTCCATTGCTTATATGTTCATGGGGGTGCAGATACAACACCTAACTTCTCTGTGACCTATGACTTCGCTTCTTTCTTGGTTGAGAGGATGCATGAAGGGCTATCAAAGCTACAAAACAATGATACTGACACTCAATTCTTTTGGTATTATATGCTAATGCATATGTTTTTGTTTAAGAATGTTGACTTTTTCTCTGAGAGGATGAAATTAAGGCAATCAGTTGATGGAGAAAGATTGCCAATACAGATATGGGCTGCAGATTTATCTTGTAATAAGGAAAGCACTAGTTATGTGCAATTTGATAATTTTTTTGCTTCCAGATTAAGGTCTAGATTAATGGTGAATATACCTAGGATCACTGAGGAATTACATGATTTCCTCAGGCCAAAGGAGAGGAAGCCAGAATTGAAGGTTTACCATAACTGGGGTGACATTATCTCATACCCAATCAACACTGTCTTGAGAGTATATGGTTTTTAGGGAGCCCCTCATATACTACCATACAATGTGCAACCAAGAGTGGGATTTGTAGAAGTTATGTGGCAGATAGGTTGTATTCATGAGGACAACCTCACTAGAAGGGGTAAGGGAATATTTTTCCCAAATTATACAGTTGTGTCTGATTTTGTATTTTCAAAGGGAGGCTAGACGCATTTTGATAATTTCTTTAATGATTACCATTTGAGGTGTGGACCAAAGTGGCAGCATGGTCCTGAGGGTTTCTTTGCTCTTTTCAGACAAAGAATAAAAGCTAGAAAATTTGTGCATGAGTTCAATTTCCCTGAAGACTTGATTAGAAATGAATTTGATTTGAATAGACAAGAGTTGAACAAGGAGAAATGGATAGCTTATGGTAAGCTACTAGATGTTGTGCACAAAATGGATCCGAAATATGATCCACTGTTGGAGTTCAGTCCCCACCATAAGAATATTGATTTTATGATGGGAAACTTCAAGGAAATTATGGGCACATTGAGGACAAAAAAAAGTAAATTTAGAATTGAGTTTGGGTGTACAAGTGCAAGGTTCCAGAACAATTGAAACAAAGCCAGTATACCAGCCTACAGAAACGTGGCCCATTTACAGGAGGAAAAAGGATAATAGCAGTGGTGAAGAAGAAGTGGACAAAAAAGGAAAACAGATTATGAAAGTGCCTCCACAACCAAGTCCAAAATTCAAAGTATCTAGGGCAATCAAAATTATTGATTTAGAATCATCATTGGAAGACAATCCCTCATCACCACCATCTGAGCCAAGCCCTAAGAGGCAAAGAATTGATCAACCACAAGAGGATCTGATGGATGAGATTATTGTTACTGGTCAAGACATAGAAGTTGGTATGCCTTCCCCTCCTAGGCCGGCTGAATTAGTTTTATCTGATTTAGATATGAAAAGTAAAAGTGTATAAGATGCAAGAATGGAGGCATACAAGGAGTTTCTAAATGACAATACATTTGTAAAAACTCTTGTATTCTTGCAATTGGTACGGAGGATGAAGTTTGAAGAGTATCAAGATAAATGTAGGTAGAGAAGAGAACTAAGGCCTGACAGATTAGACTAGGAGAATGACGAGGAGGTAAAAGCTAAATTAATGCAAGAATTCAAGAACATCACTCCTAAAGAAGGAAGAAAACTGGTGAGTCAGGATGGTGTATTAATTCTTCCTGAATGGGAAATTGCAGATGCAGTAGCCTTTAATGCTATTATGAAGTCTAAGAATCCCTTTCAAGACTCTGAAGAAGAGGTCAAGGCAGCATTGCAAAACTCTGCTTTTAGTGAGGAATATGAAACTTTGGCAATTTGGGCATTGGCCCCACAAGGGAGAAAACCAAATGTTTCTGATATTAATCCAAATTTCAAGGGAGGATTGATAATAAAGAGAGATTTAGAGACCTCAACCACTGAGGCCACTAATTTGACTGTGAATGTGGCCAAATTGGCCCAAAAGACTGTTGAAAGGGAGGAAGCTGAAAGGAAGAGCTTAATGGAAAAATATAACCTTTTGATTGAGGAGTACAGCAAGATGCAGTAGAAAAATGTTGAGTTGCAAACTGAAGTGGAGAGGTTTAGGTATAAGCAGATTGGGGAGACATCAAGTGTTCCATGAACCAGTACATTACCTTCCACAGCAAGGTCAGTGCCTCCTACTTCTCCAATTGTTTCCACACTAGGATCTCCCAGTTAGAATCTTGTCCTCACCCTTTCTTTAGAGGAAGTTGAAGAAAAAATAGAGTGCTCTGTCGATCCTACAAAGAAAGAAACTCTTGCAAAAAATTGATGAATTGCAGGCATCATTAAAAAAAAGTGAGGGATCTCTCTTAGAGCAAAAGGAAATTGTTATCACTATTTTGAGGCATTTAAATGAAAAGGTTGATAGCAAATTACTATCTATACATTCTTTATATTCTTTGTTGTTAGCAGCAATAAAGAATATTGATAGGGATCAGAAAGTAGCGATACCAATAATTGAAAATTGGATCCCTAGGGCCAGTGATCTTGATATCATGTATATGGCCTCAAGGTTTGATATAAATAATAGGCCCCAATCATTAAAGCATACTCATGTGATAGAAAAATCATTGCAAGGTTTTCAGACCATACCAGATGACTTGAGCAGGAAGATTAGGGAGCTCGTGAAGAATTTCAATGATTGGGGTAACACATTGTTACCTGATATAATTGATGAGCAGGGGAAAATCAGGTCATTTCAACAATGGAAGGCTCAAGCAAGTAAGGCCATCAATGATCAAATCAATTCAATTTGTGATGAGTCTGACTATGATTTGTTGGTGAGCTATATGGACAAAATCATTAGATATTATGATGATGATGCAAATGCAATGCATGTGAAATGATCAGTGTTTCCTATTATGTATGATATGAATAATATGTGGCATGCTGACGATTTGTGGATGCAGGATGGATGCAGGATGGGTGTATGATGGATGCATTGGTGATGATGATGTTAGTGCAGAAATGAGATGATGACAAGAGGATCCCACAAGTCCATGATTTGACGAGACTTTATTAGAGATGATGATGATGATAGATGATGATGATTTGCTTATCAAGGATTGGGATTTTAAAAGGGCTACTTACCTTATGTTTGATAACACACATAAGCATGATGCATCAAGGTATAAAGAACCAAGATAGCATTGTACCTAGTGCGATGGACTTTGACTCAACAAACAGATAGGAGTATTCTTGCTCACACCTGACATACAGAAACCTTGCTAGGACGTACCTAACAAAGCAAGTATTCGCCAAGTTATCTTACAAGAACGTCCAACAAGCACAACAGACAAAAGGATAATGATCATTGCCCCATTCCTATCTCTCTAAATCATTCATTTGGATATCATTAAGAGGTCCTTGGAATGAGCGCAATAAGATAAATCAAAAGAAAAGATCAAGTATGAAAACAAGTCAATGTTCTTCATACCTCTAGCCAAAGGGATTTGTTTTGATAGGATAAGAATCCAAAATGATATCCAAAATGATGCCCATTATCGAAATGATATATCCTAGGACATGCATTGTATAGGATGATGATGGGTTGATAAGTTGATTGATAGGCTATTGATATAAAGTGGACTGACATGTTTGAAAATGATCAAGAGTTTCATTTTTTATTTTATTTTTTAAAGATTTGTTGTTTTGATTTTGATTTTACGATTGAAGCTTGCTTTTGCTGACTACTGTGATTGTTTATGTTTGTTTTTCCAAAGGATGAAAGTGACGATCAGTTTATTATGGATGATTGATTATTGCGGATGAAAGCGAAACGAGACGGATGGATTTTTTCAAATATTTGGATGTTTTTGACATTTTTTTTGGGTTTTTGGGTTTTTCAAATGTTTTGATTTTTCATTTTTTTGAATGTTTTTGGATTTTTCTTTTTTTGAATTTTTTTGGATTTTGATGTCTCGGGGGCTGATCAAAGATTAGGCTTGCCTACATTTAAGATCAGAGACGACGTAGTTCAGATACCAATGTTTTTTATGTTTTCTGACTTTTTGAGTGTTTTTGATTTTTTGATATGTTTTGAATGTTTTTGAATTTTTGTGATTTTCTAATGTTTTTTGGATTTTTGCATGATTTTGACGATTTGGATATGGAAATGTGTGATGATATTAGTGCTTTGTTTGGGATTTTTCTAAAAACAAGCTAAGGTTGATTGATCAGATTGATGGATTGATGATGATGATAACATTGTTGAGAATACACAACAATGCAAGGATTGAATGATCAGGATTGATGACGATAACATTTTTGAGGATGTACAAAAAATGCAAAGGTTGATTGATCAGGATTGATGATGATAACATTGTCAAGGATACACAACAATGCCAGGATAGTGTTAAGCAACACAAGGATAGATATCCTAAGATGATGGATTTTTTGATTGGATTTGATTGATCATGATTGATGAAGCTTGATTTGGAACAAAAGTTATTTGGATGATTTGATGTGACGTTTGGAGGGTGTGTTAGATGTAACTAATATTGACTATTTGGATCAATGTTCAATGAAATATGAAGACTGATAAGGAATGTCTTCTCGTCAAAATGTGCCATGGGCTAGTGATTTGGATTCTAGCTCACAAATGCTTTGACCAATTTGGTATCATGTTTTCCAATGTTCGGATCACCACATAAGTTGGAGGATATAGATCAAGATTTATTCTCAAAGCAAGATGTAAATACCTGCCCCCAATGTCTAGCAATGTACGGAATGTTAGGGATGGATCCTTGGATAGGTTTGTGGATAGATGGATATGGATTATCTTGCGATAACATAAGGTTTTTGAATAAACGATGCTCATTTGGATAATGCTTCATGGCTCAGATATTGTTGAGTGGGCTATGATTAATGAAAACGGCCCATGTCAAGATGTTTACCATAAGCACATGAAAAGTGTGCACCAAAGTTTCATCAAGATCAAGATAACCTGGATGATGGATGCAGATGGATGAAAATGGATTGGATCAATGGTTTATGGATGAATGGCTTTATTATGGATAAGATGGATGGAATGTTGTCTTTATTATGGATGGGATAGAATGTTGGATTTTATTATGGATGGGATGAGATGCTTTCACCTGAACTGGCGTACGTAGATGCTCGATTCTACACATGATGCCTGTTTGCTAGGTTTTCATCATGGTCTTGCCCAAAGCGCCACACATGCGGTTTTCACTAGAGGATGATTTTTTTCTTTACTTTTTTCAATCATTTTTCTAATTTTTTTGGATTTTCATATTTTTTGATATTTTTTGTATTTTTCTGAAAGATTTAAAGCTCATGTCGAACCACCTAGTGGTGTTGATGTAGATGCCCCTATCATAATGTTCCATTGATAGCCTGCTTGAAGAAGTTTATTTTCTAAGATACGTGCATTTGAATGTAACTTTTGGGATTCTTGATCTGCTTCATTAATACCGGGGTTAACTCTATCTTCGTGCGCACATCGTGATAGAGTGCCTTCAGAATCCTTATGATGAAGGGTCATTGCCAATACATGGTCAATGTGAGAATTGGATATCATGCGTGGAGGCGTGGATGGAGTGTGTTTAGGGATAAAAGATGGATTGGTTAACAATTTGGAACCTTTGACTCTCCAAACTTGGGAAGATGAGCAATGATGGGTGGATACGGAAGTGTGCATGGAATTAGGACCAACTCCTTGATACACTTTGTATGTCGCTTGAAAATCCTGCTTTTTCTTTTGTGGACATCTTTGATGGATACTTTTCCCTTTTTTATTTTTCCCCATAGTTTCTTTGACTGATGGAGTTTGATAGGGATGATCTTTCTTTGTATTCTTTGGTATCCATGTGTATTTGATTTGTCTATTATGCTTCTCAACTTCTTTTTCTTTGATAACATTCTTCGTACTTTCATTCAAATATTTCTTTTGAAGTTGGTCCCAATTCATGGATGGGGTGATGGGTGGATGAAGATTCATGACGTGGCTAGTTGCAGTATTGACATTGGTTTCATCATAAGGATTCTTCATGCTCCCTATGTTGACATTTGCTTGAGACGAAGTTTCCCCTAGTATGGTAGAAGTAGTACCTTCATGCTTTTATTTCGCCTGTTCTAAGAGATCTTGTTTAGAATGCATTCTCTGATAAATGACCACCATAGGTGACATTGTTTCAATTTGTTGCTCCGCCAACTCGGGAATATCCTGTTCTATCATACCTGTTTCCTTGAGTGGATAATGTTGGATGTCTTTATTCATGATGTCCTTAGTCTAAATTTGTGACATATCCAATCCTAATGCTGATAATTCAATTTGACTATAGGAATCAATAATCTGCTCTTTTTGTGTGACAAAATCTTGTTCTAGATGAAGATCATCTACGTGTCCATTTGTAGAAAGCATCTCATGGGTAGATGGAGGAGTATGTGCATCTTGCATAGATAGGAGAGTGTCCATTAGACCATTATAGTATCTTGAAGATACAAATTCTTGATCTTGAATAATTTTGGAGTTGTTTTCGACATGCTTTGGGTCAAGTTCTTGACATGGGTCAGTTAGGATGGATTGCTTACAAAGGGTTCTTAGATGTCGCCATTAGGCATGGGGAATGGCTCAATATCCTCTTGATATTTGGGTGGACTTGGATCAAGTGTCAAGTTGAGGATTCCTTCAGTATCTGTAACCATGAGGTCAAAGGGTGTCAACATGTCTTGGAATGAACCATTGCTAGAACTTGGTGAAAGATGTTGATCATTCTTTGATATAAATTCTTGAGATATGTCCTCTAACTCATAAAGTGATGAAGAGACATTTTCAACATAATCATAGGTCAACAGATTGTGCATTATGTCAATAGGATCAAATAATCCTAACACTCCTTGAAATAGATCACTAAAAAGTGGCTCTTGATGTATGGTGAGTTGATCATCAAATGGAGTGGAAACATCTTCAAGGTTCTCATTGATGGAGAGATCTTGATCATTTTTTTCAATAATTGAGGTGGAGGGATTTCCAATGTCTTCAACCATAGGGTCAAATTATTTTGACATTTCTTGAATTGGATCATTGTTGGGTATTGTTGGTGGATTTTGATTATGATTGCGAAGTGACTCTTGACATATGTTGATTTGACCATTGGATGAAGTAGACACAGCTTCAAGGTGCTCGGTGATGGATTGATCTTGATCCTTGTTCTCAACAGTTGTCATTTTTTGTGTTTGTGCTTGTGTTTGTTGGGTAGCTTGAGAGGCTTGTTGAGCTTGTGTTGCTTGTTGTGTGGCTAGATATTGTTGGATGACCCTTTGGTAGGCCTAATGAGCTTTTAGTGCAATGTCATATTGTCTTGCTATGTTTGGTTTTGGTGGTAGCGGTGGTGGATTTGGAATTGTGTTGGATGTAGTGACAAGTTGTTGAGATACACTTGGATCGATCATGGTAGTGAGGGATTGAGATATGATGGGTGTGATAGTGGTTGTTGGAATGATTGAAGTGATAGGAATGGTCAGAATGACTGAGGTGATAGATCCCTGGGAGACCATATTTTGATTTGTCAAGATTGATGTTGTCATTTGATTAGATACCATCTGTTGGTGAGATGTCGATGGTATATTTAAAGGATTTGATGTGATGACTTGATTGGTGCTAGGTAGAGGGGGAAGCCATAAACCAAGGAATGATGTTGATATGGGTAATGGTGGTGGAGATGTCTCTTGACGCAATGACTCAACTATTTTGGAAAGTACAACAATTTGATCTCGTAAATTTGATCTTGATTTCGATCTTGACTCCCCTGATATAGTTGATTTGGTTTTTGTTCAAATAGATTTGGGATGCATACTTGTGGTTTTTGAATGGGATCATGGAGAAATCAATTTTGGACAATGTTCTAATTTGGGATGACACTCAGATTTGGCATGATAGGTTGAATTTGAACATTGTTGATGTTGGGAATCACATTGCCTTGACTTGGAGTCGTTAACATCTTGTTTGGATTTTGAACAATATTTGTATGATTTGCAACCATATTTATCCCAAAGTTTTTCGGATTCATGTTTCAAAAACTTGTACTTGGTACATTCTCATTTGGCATGTAGGGATTTGGTGGGATGACGTTGTTCATTTGAAGGATCATGCATTGATTTTTTGGTTGGAAAACTTGTAGGTTTGGATTTAGATCTACCATCGGGAAATGTATTCTAATCTTTGATTTGGGCATACTTACACTTGTTGTGCCATTGACATTTGTGGAAGGTAATGATCCCATGTATGGATTGTATAGTGTGATTTTGATAATCAATCGGCATTGTAAGGCTTTGAAAGTTCAATTGGTTTGGATTACTCATGATGTATAGATCAAGTTTGTATTCCATGTTCTCCTTGTGTTTTGACCTTGTTGCAAAAGTGACTTCTAAGGTACTTAGGACTAATGACGAGATGATGGATGAAAGGTGTAAATGATGAGTGTTGAACATTTAGGAACTTTGGATCAATTCTAGACTTAGGGTTTGATTTTGATTGGTTTGATTGGATAATGAACTTGTAAAGCCTAAGATGTTGGATGTTATCTTAGGATGAACTTGTTCAAAGGATTGCTGATTTAATTAGACGTATGAGAAAGGATGTATTCCCATACTCCTAACTAAACAAGGTGTTTTTGATTTGGATGATTTACCCAAGTCTAGAATAATGTTTCCAAAGCTCTAAAGTTGTTTGGGGGATGGATTTTGATAGATGTTTGGAATTTGGATGAAGTGTTTGATTTGAGCCTAAATGAACCTAGGAAGGACTTGTTTACTAAGCCAATATAGTGAAGAGCATTTCCTTTTCTCTAAGAGTAATTCAAAAATCAAAAGACCAATGTTTGCATAAAAACCACATGACCAAAAGATGCCAAGAACATATGTGGGGTCCAATTGATTTAATCTTTGTTTAATGGATTCCTTTTACCACAAACACACTATTGATTTAGATTTTGAATCTAGATGTTTAATGTCTCAACTTTCCCCTTATCCCACAAAGTGTCTTAGGCGGAAACCAAGGAAATTTGGGGAAATAGTTACCTAAAGTTGACTTTAGTAGAAGCAAATTGAGATGAAATCCAAATGTTTAGATGCCTCTAAGGACATGAATCCCAAGGGCAAGCAATAACATGTGAATTTGTTCAAGGATATTTGCCTCTCCTAAAGGGTTTGCAATTTTGATGATTCGTTGAATGTTGGTTTTCCAATGTTTTCAATCAAAGCACTGTGTTTTAAAACCAAAAAAAAGTACAACCCTATGGATGTGATAGAAAATATTTGTTGAATCCCCAATTGGACAAGTCCAGCTACGCTTATCTATAACGAATGGTTAGATGCTTGACCCCACTGGCTCCCCTCCACGACACTCACTTATACGGGGCAGCCAAGCATCAACACCCATGAAACTCCCATGGCATGTTTTCCATTTCTACTAAAGACCGTAAAAGTCTGGGGCGGCTTCAGAATGACCGTTCTTGCACCAACAAATAGATTAAGGATTTTGAAAAATTCTAGCACATGGGTTTTAATAAGGACTTTCCATTCGTGGAGATTGACCCATACGGCAAGAGTCCCCTTTCGGATCCATCTTGTCAGAATCAACCGCGTGATATTGGCATTTCTTCCAATATCCACATTTATATCCCAGTTGGAAATACTCTTGGCTTTAGAAGGTTATTGGTTTAGTCATTCGCTTGGGTGAGTACTTTTTCCCCAAGGTAGGCCCTCTAGGATAAACAAAAGCGAGTAAAGACAAGATCCGTAACTCAATCAATCTTTGATGGAAACAAAGAGAGAATATATGCAAAAATTCCCCCACTCACACTCACACAAGATCTTGTTCAATTTTAAACCCAAATTGAAGTGTGTATGGGCAATGATTTACATGACTTAATGTCACCAAAAGCTTTTTGATTCTCAAGATCTCCGTGAGACGCGAGAGAAGTGCATACGCCTTTTGATGATATTACTTTGTGTAAATAATTACAAAAAAATAAAGACACACATTCATTTTATCCTTCAAAGCAATGATTTGATTCGTTTTAAGCACCAATGGAAAGATGAAGATTGCCTAAAACAAAAAATTAAAGTATACGACAAACTCTCCAAGCATTTTGAAATGTTCGTTTTAAAAACCGAAGATGAGTTAGCATGAAACAAAAAATTAAGGCATGAAATGTAAGCCCTTAAGCATTAAAAAATGCTTTGTGAGTTTCAAGTTTGATGCTTGAATATTTAACTCCAATTTCACTTTCATTTTCGTCCAACTCCAATGCTTGATTTTAACCTTCACCTATAAACATAGAGTTATCGCAAATTAGAAGTATACACTCATTGCAAAACTATAAAAGCATGTACAAGGCATGTCCATAATTTGATGAAACAAAAAAATGATTTGGAAAAAATCGATGAGTTATCTTTGATGTAATTACAACTCAATAAAATTTCCAAATCTCAAGACCTTTTTAGTTCACATCCACTTGAGAGAAAGGACAATTATGACTATTAATTCAAAAAGTTAAATTAATTGTATTAATAGTCATACCAATGTATTTCATGTTTGTTGAATATCATGAAGGAGGACAAATTTCTCAAATGTTGTAACTATAAAAGGAGAGAAAAAATTTGTAATTTATCCACATACAGTCCACACCCAATAAAAACTTAATTAGAAAGCTTAAAACAAACACTACCTCTCTTTAATAGTACCAAGTCTGTAAGAAAGGTCAACATATTTAACCAATGTTTCATTAAAAGAAAGCTTTCTCCTCTTAAGGTTTGAGACTCTGAGAAAGTCAAAAAGAGGCAATAGGCACGAGTCTCTAAAGATGATAATTAGATACTTGACCACAACTTGTTGGCGGCCCTCAAATTGCTTAGCATGGATTTTATGGGAATATTGACCTCACAAGCATCAGGATAGATTTGGATGAGTCAAAGTTTTTGATATGGTGCGGCATTCAACTCTTATCAGAATACAATTTTCCTATACTGATAGAAATGATTATGAATGTGTTAGTAGCAAACAGTGATTTCTTTGCTCATTACATAGCATACTCCATGTATATTAAATGAAAGCAACGATATGATATCAATTGGAGACAGTGACATTAATGATAGAAAATGGTGATGTTAATGATGGAAGACCACGAATTCCTCCCCTCATAAATGTGTTCCCACAGTCAGAAGTATGTGCTACAAATTTTGCAACATACACAAAGGTAAGCATGGTTCTCATTAAATGGTTAGTGGGGCACTGCAAAGTCACAAATAAGTCAACATGTGCCAGTACAAAGTGACATTAAAACCATATCAATAAAGATTGAGAACCATATGAACATATTTGATTACAAACTGTGGTTACCTTAAGCATTTAAGACATTAATTAGCACAAGATTCAAATTAAAGACTGCCTCAACAACTTTCCTTTACCACTCCAATTCTGCGCTCCTACTTTATTTCAAAAGCTTCAGAAGATTTCAAAATACGCAAGGAGAAAGAAGAAAAAAAACTTTCAAGCAAATGCACTTGGTAGGTGTAAAGTAAGGAACGTGGACTCTTTGACAAATAAGGCACGTAGACCCTTTGGCAGCATGTTTCAAAGGACTGTGGTTTCAGCAAATGCCATGAAGCATAAGCAAGTTACGTGGAGGTATAGGTAAGGCATGTGGACTCTTTGACAGAATGTTTCAAAGACATGACTTTATGGTTGAAGAGTGGCCTATGCGTTGTTTGGTAGGAAATGTATGTAAAATGTGGGAGCATAGACAAGGCGCGCAAGTTGTTCATCAGAATTCCTCAAAGAAATGATTTTATGGTTGAAGAGTGGCCTGCGCACTGTTTGGTAGGCAATGTATATAAAATGTGGAAGCACAGACAAGGCACACAAGTTGTTCATCAGAATGCCTCAAAGTAATATGGTCTCATGGACTACTAATGATAGCGGGATCTGTGCACAAATGGGAGCTTTGGGGACAGATTTAGATATGTATAGGTTTTAGAAAATTTTAAGCAAATCCAAGAGCAGGTGTAAAGACAAACTCCTCGGCCTCTTTTGTGTCCTCCCTACCTACACACACATGGGAGCTTTGGAGACAGATTTAGACATGTATTAAAGTATAAAGCACAGAGAAAGTTTTGTTAGATGATACTTGGAAATACCACAACAAATATGTACGCAAAATGGGAAAGCAAAGATTAAAGTTGATACGCACGCTGAAAACAGAGAACATAGAGTAAAGACTTTAGGCTAAAAAAGAAAACACGTGATGACAACAGAGAATACGCCCAGGCAAAGATAAAATGCATATACCATTTTGTTCTACTTCAAGTTTGTTTTGGCTTTGGAAGTCAATGGTTGGTTAGCATAACAGATAGATCTATAAAAAAATGGACTAGCACATAAAAAATAAAAATCAAACACCGTCCAAGCAAAGTAGATAATGTGAAATTGATTTATTCAGCCCTCCTTCTAGCACCAGAATGTAGACCCTAAATCTGCAATGTTCTTCAAACAATAATCACCATTAGCTTGGTTAATCAGTTCAAAACAAGCAAACCTAAGATCCTTATGAAATAATACATTAATGCTTCCCAAATGCAAACAAATGACAAAAAGGTAAGCTAAATAAGCATATGAAAAACATGAAGTATCTTTATTTCATAGTGGATTAGTACTATTCTTGAAAATAGCCCTTTCCCAATCCTTGATAGATAAGCTAGATGATGATGACAAGATGGGCAAGATTAGCTCTCAATTGAAGAGAATAACCTTGTATGAGATTGTGGAGATTTGTGGAGGATTTGCTTGAAGAATGATGCCTCTATTTGTAGATTCTCAAATGCTAAGAGTGCCAAACATGGAGGATGTGGGACTAAAAATTTGGCCAATAGGAAGAGACCACTTGTCAAGTTGTGATAGGCTTGAGGATGTGCAAAATTTGGGAAATGTGCCCAAGAGAGGGAGTTTCAAATTCAAATTTGTGCAATAAATTTTGAGAGGGAGACATGAAATGGAGAATTTATTGCAATGTTGGAGGGGACAAGTCAACTTGTCATCTTTTTCAAACTTGAGGGAATATTCCCCATAAATGCCATGTTGAGTGAAAATGTTGGATTTTAACAAATCAATAAATTGATTTATTTGTGCAAGTGGGATTATCTAGAGGATGTGACATGCATTAGATTAGATTTAATCAGGATTAATTAGCTAAGATGATGATTAGGTGAGTTTGACCAATTTGACTCAAATATTTGATTTATTTAATTCAGAAAAAGATGGAATATGCATTATGATTTAATTAGATGAATGTTTGATTTATTTGATTAAAAGGTTAATGATAATGTTTATTTAATTTTAAATTAATGACCTTAGGAGATGGAGATTAATGGGATTACCTAATGAATGGATGAAGGTGAACTTGATTAATTGATGAATGGACCTAATGCATGATGCTAATTTTGCATGTCTACACATGCATATCTGAACTTTGAATGAAATAACTAAGGGTTGTTTTATCCATCTCACTGTTGTGGTGTGTATGATTCTATTTTAGCTTTAATTCAAGGAATTAATCAAAATGCTTGAATGGGATTATAGGCGGATATGTGTTGTATAAGGATTTGATAAGTAGTTCTAGGTTAGAATGCATACTGATGAAATTGTAATGCAATATTGTAGGGATCTTATATGTGATGTATTAAATCTATTATAAACCTCTAAATGCTTATGAATTTGACTCTTGCAATGGATATATGGAACTGATCTAAGTTGTAATTATTAGTGTAGTTCAGTATTTGTTTGTCTTTTCCTAGAGCTTGCTACAAAATGCAAATCATTGACTATCTTATACAATGGATTGTGTTTAGTTATCTCACGCTTTAGATAGTTGATATTGTCTATGAACACCAATTCTAGTTGATATTATCTTATCATGTTGAGCTATTAAGTGAGATCATCTGCTATTGTTAATATTATTTATAATAATGGTGCAGAGGTTGTAAACACATTAAGGGATCACCCTCCGGTCTTGCAGAGCCCAAAGTGTAGGAGGCTTTTAAATTCCTTGTCAGTTGGTCCAGGTCCTTCGAGCTTCCTTCGATTGGAATTGGCAATTCCATAGGTAGATTAGAAGACAAACCTGGTTACATTGTAAAAAGAACCAACATACACGTCAACCAGAACAACCACCTCTACAACTGACTTTTTAATCTTTTATGATCACATGAAACATAAAACACACTAATTTCAAGGTTGTTAACATCACTATTGAAATGTTTTAATTTTTTGACCTTTCAAACATTAAAAAGTACATCATTAAATTAATTATGTAATGGCATAAAAATTAAAAACATCATGAATTAATTATGTAACCACATAAGTCAAATATAATTCTATCAAGAAATTAATATCAAATAGATAATATAATCGCATAACTTATACATTTCAATGTCATTGATCTTCTTCTTCATCCAACTCTTTATTTTTATCATCCGATCCAGATTCGACATTATAACACTGGTAGATTTTGACCCATTTTTCAACGACCATCCGTCAGAATTTCAATGGTTGTATGTTGGGCTAGAATTTTGACATTTCAAATGTCATCAAAATTTCAACGCAATAATAGCAACAAACAGCCATTGAAATTCTGACAGACGGTCATCAAAAAATGGGTCAAAATCTACCAGTGTAAGGATTGGTCATATCATCATCATCATCATCGATATCATTTTCAATAATGTCATCATCCACATGAATATCATCTTCATGAACATTAACTCCTACATCATCATGATCTAGTTCTTCCTCTTCGACATCTTCATCAGGGACATCATCAACTAACCGTTGATCCTGATCATCATCTACATCATCTTCTAGTTCTTCGATATCTTCTTCTTCCACCACATTATACTTTACCGCCTTCCTCTTGGATCATGTCTAACAAAAGCAAAATACCAACCTGGTTTACTCCGGAACCCTTCCGAGAAAATACCTACTCACATTGGCTTGGAAGAACATAGGGCTCATTTCCAGCTCGCTCGATAAACCTTGTATTAACCATGGTAAATCCATTATCATGTTTAATAACATTTCTCTCAGGATCATTTTCATTCAATCGTAGCCTATACCATAGGATGACAAACAAAATTAATCCAAAGGACTTAAAGTCACACTCAAGTATATCATCCAAAATCCCATAGTATCAATTTTCTGAGACTTCTAGATGTATGTCGCCTAGATGACATTAGTCACCTAAGACCGCAGCTATACTCAAAATCAAGCAAGTTTCTTTCATGTCATCCAACATTTTGATTCAAAATTTACGACCATTGCAATTCACATAGCCTGTGGTGTTTCAATTTGCAAGATGTCAAACATGTAAAAATTATTGCAATATCGCCGGGGCTTGATAAACATATTTATTCTGGTCGAATGTGCAAGAAACAATTCCAACATATATATACATCAATATACTTGAAAATAATTAAATAATATGGGTGATTAATATATTTATACCGCACTGCTTATCTCTTAAACCATATGCTAAATCAATTTCCATTTGTGTAACATTGGAATCTCTATTAGATGAGCTTCTTTAACTAATGAAGCCACACCTTCCCATGTTAATGCGCGGACCGTATTGTTGACATCGCTCAATCCATACCGGCTATTCAATCAAGATTGTTGGCGACATACAAATGTAGTGCCACCCACTCTTGACCAACTGTACCAAAAAAAAAAAAATTCCCAAATGATGTATAATTAGTTAAATACCACAGTATACGACCTTAATTTATAATTGATGTATATTGAAGATTAAAAATTAAATAAGTACAATATACATAAAAACCATATGTAAAATGTATTCCAATTAATCTCCATGACCATCTTATAATTACCTCTCACTTTCCTCAATCTACCTTTCCCCAACAGGTACTCCCCTTCGAATTTGTTAATGGATTTGGGATCCCAAATGCGATCTACATGGATCTTTGTTGCAAACTTAGGAAGATATTCACTAATGTACACCATGGTCTAGTATACCATATATCCCTCCACCATAGAACCCTCAGAATTTTCTCTTTGTCTAACCAAAGCCTTCAAAAATTTCAAGTGCCTCTCAACCATCCACATTGACCTTGTGTGTACAGGTCTACAGAATTCAATATCTTCAACTTGGTGTATGAGGTAGTGTTCTTGTGCATTGAAAAATGTGGAAGGTAGACACTTTTTCATTTCACACATTAGATGAATTTTTCTCTTCCAATAATTTATATCTTTTTTATGGATTTCTTTAGATGATAGCCATCTACAAGTGATTCAAGGCACAAATATATTAACGAGATTTAACAAAAATATACAGTATGTTACATAACAAGTAAAACAAATGGCAATTATAAGATGTATGCAGTGAATTGAAAAAATCTCGCTACTTACCTCATGTATTTTCCAAGATCATAAATAACTTGCTTGACATTGTTGTCAAAGTTGTCTGGGAGAGATAGAGGTAGAACGTACTGCAACAATTATAAAATGATCTTTTAATTATTTTTTCAAAAGTAGTAAATACAATACACTGAAAAGTACATGCATTATACAAGTGTATATAATATACCAGAATAATTACCTTAATGAAGGTATGCCAATCATGTGTTTTCATCCCTGACCCAAATTCACCTTTCTTTGTTATTATATTGTTTATGTTCGCATCAAATCCTGTGGGAAATCAAATTTTTCGTATGACTTCTTTTATAGCATTGCTTTGCTGCTTTGTTAATAACCAAGGAAGGAAACTTATATTAATTTGGTCTCTATCACTATTTAATGGAATGAAATTTTTCATTGCATGATTGGCTTCCTGAATGTCACTACAAATTTTGACAA
>VDFB02091235.1:23553-46872 GCA_007258455.2 Sequoia sempervirens | reverse complement strand
ATTTTGAATATAATTAGATACTAAACTAATAAAAGAAGATATTAAATTCATTTTGAATATAGTAAGCTAAAGATAATATATAATAGATAAATAAGTCGGTTGAAGGCCAACGCATTACTTCTACTTTGATGGTATGGAATGGGATTCGGGGCAGCACCCCAAAAATATTTTTTGGGAAAGGATAAATCTTTGATTTTTCCTCCTTTTTTATATAAAGGGGTGTTCATGTCAATTTCACAAAAATGTAGAGAAGGGGGATTCACTACTCATAAATCTCTTTATTCTCAAGAGATTCCCAAGGGGAAAAATTCCCTAAACTACCTCAGGGAATAGGGTGAGAATTCTAAAATTCGAAGGAGTAAATCACAAAGGTTTTCTGGACAGACTAACAAGCTCTCAGCCAAAGAATGATAGTGCGGAATAGGGACAATAGCACGGCACGCTAGCATCTTGTACAGACCAGAGAACGAGAATATTGCCAAAAACAACAAAGCAACCTCTAACAATCTGGTTACTGAGAACTTTTAGGGTGGGTGCATCAAGATGGGTAGCCAATTTATGGAAAACTTTTTTAACAAGTTATGAAAACTCATACCACGAGTGTGTTATAACACACTCGCGTTATGACCTATTAAAACCCAAAAAACAAAAAAACAAAAAAATTGCATTTCAACTATGTTTTTCTTTTGCCCATGGCCAAAACCCCCATTTTTTGCACTCGCGTTCTAGGAGGTATTGTGCAAAAATATTCATCAACGGTTACTATTTCATCACGAGGATGCCACCATGTTGACGAGGAGGTGTGATAGGTAAGGGTTATTTTTTTAATTTGTTAGTTTTAGGTTGTATTTGATTTTTATGTTTTTGAATTTGTAGGAGATGCAAATCAACCTGCAAATCCTCAAAATCCTCAACAAGCAAAGCAACAAAATCCTTAAGAAAAAAATCCTTAACAACAAAATCAACCACAACAACGAACTCCTCCACCAATCCCTCAACACCCTCCTAACACTCAACAAAATTTAATGAGTGAAATTGAGAACAAAAAACAACTTGAGAATTTAATCAGTAGGTTGAGCAAACCAAATGGTTCAACTGTAGAAAGAATGACCCTGACAACTTCATTGAAAGATATGTTAAAAAATGTAGATTCAATTAGCAAACAAATAACTGGATGGCAAGATAGGAGGCAGGCGTCTAGGGCTTATTACATGAATAAGTTATCATATAAAGATGTAAAGGATTTAAAAATTACAAAAGGTGATTTGTGCTCCTTATTCACTGACCCACGCACGCATCAAAATCTTACCCTCAATGCGAAGAGGTTTACTATTCATTGGTGCCACCACCAACAGATTAGGAACTTTTTTATGATATGTGGTACAAATTTTTTTATTACCCACTGTGCAACAATTGTGAAGTCTCGCAGTATTTCCTTAGGAAACTATACTATGAGTTCATATTGAATAAAATTCCAAATTATTTTGATATGAGGGACTTCTAAGGGAGAGGTGGGGGGTCGGCTCAGGATAGACCTGGTGCACAGCTAGATCCTTCATGGCAAGAGAGACAACCTCTCACTAGGCTGCCTCATGAGCACGTTGTTATCCCTTCTGTCGTGAAGGAGAGTGCCGACATAGAGACATTCCAGGCGATCAGCACTTTAACCCAAAGTGTCATCAAGCATGCTAGCCCTATTCTACAACGTCATCCAGGGGATTCTTCAAGTGGTGGCCTTTGAACCCCATGTGTGTCAATCTTGTGGGGCGACTTGTTCATATGACCCCACCGACACTCAGAAGGCTGTTATGCAGGATCCATTTGCAACTATGGAGATGGAGAGGGAAGCTAACGTTTTGCATCATGCATATGGCATTGATTCTCAGGTAAAAGTTAGCATGTTCATTGAGTTTAACTTATTAAATTTTGATTTTGACATGCAATATTAACTAATTTAGTTTTATGATTTTAATAAAATTGTAGGGTCACAGTGTTGAGACTGGATACACCGGCCCTCCACCTACTTTTTTTTTTAGTACACCTATTGATGGGATATGTAACTAGTAAACAATTATAAATTTATTACATATTAATAGCATTGTTTTATGAATGGTATTTTAATATGTGATTTTGGATGTTGAATAGGCTAATACTAGAGGTTTCAAGGGAACACCTCCCAGTGCTAGTGGATTTACTCAAACCTACACACAGGTAATAGAATAAAGAGTTTAACTAATGAGTTGTATTTAATAGATTTGTGTTGTTTATATTCATATTGTTGATTACATTGCATTGCACATCATTCAAACTCAAAACATTACTTCACATTCCATAACTAATAACTAGATTTTGATAGATGACAAAATTTCAACTACAATATAGTTGTTTAGAAAGTCAACATAAGCAGTGATGCAATTACTTCACATAGCATAAGTAATAAGTCTAGGAGAAACTTCCAGTTGCATTTGTTTGTCATGGCATTCCATGAGACCACTTTTTACTACTCGACATCTTTTCAAACTGTTCACTACCTTTTCTATGCTATGGATGCTTGGAAGGAATATATATGAAAGAATAATAGTAAGCAATAGCATAGACAAGGATATGAGTTTTTTGAAAAATGCCTCAAAGAAATTGGGTCTCATGGTGATGGACATCACCATGAGACCCTATTTCTTTGAGGCTCTTTTTCAAATAGTGCACCACCTTTTCTATGCTACCACATTTTCCATACATGTCTACCAAAGCATTTTATCAAATAGTTCATTTCCTCACTGTTATGGCTAAAAGCTTAAAAAAGGTGCTTTCCAACAAACTATGGATGCTTGGAAAAAAATTATCAAAGCATAATAGTAAGCAATAGCATAGACATGGCAGTTAGTAGTTTGAAAAAATGCCTCGAAAAAATGTGGTCTCATGGTGATGGAATGCTTTTCCATCACCATGAGACCATATTTCTTCAAGGCATTTCTTCAAACAGCTCACCACCTTTTCTATTATACCACATTGTCCATACATGTGTACCAAAGCATTTTATCAAACTACTCACTTCCTTGCTGCTATGGCTAAAAGCCTAAAATAGGTGTTTTCCAAAAAAATATGGATGCTTGGAAAATTTTCTATGAAAGAATAATAGTAAGCAATAATACCATAGAGAAGGAAACGAACTGTCTGAAAAAAATGCCTGAAATAAATACAGTCTTATGGTGATGGAATGCCATGACGTGCATTTGTTTGTAATGGAATTCCATCACCACGAGACCCCATTTCTCTGAGGCATTTTTTCAAATAGTTCACTGACTTCCCTAGGCCACCACAGTTATCGTACATGTCTACGAAAGCATTTTATCAAACGGTTCACCAGCTTACTGCTATGGGTAAAATCCTAAAAACACATGCTTTCAAATAAGATATGGATAGGGAAAATAGTAAGCATAATAGTCAGAAATATATAGTCTAATAAGTACTCAAAATTTTGTTCATTATCTCATACATTATAATTCATGACATGGATCGCTATTGTAGTTTTTGTGATTGAATAATTTGTTGTTTTATTTTCAAATGTTGCAAGCGGAAATACCTCCAAATGTGATGAGGGCAATGGAGATTGGTGTTTCATCTGCTATACAATCCTCGATGGCTCTGACAAGGGAGGTATGAGGAAAATTACTAAATTTCAATTTACATTCGTTGTTATAGATGTTAGTTAGTGAAAAAGAAAACCATTATTGATTCATAGATTAATTTATGTTTGGATGGTTTATACAAGGCTTGAGCATGCCTCAGCATGGGCGTGTGAGTATTTCCCTCATGGAGAGTGATCATGAGATGGCGGTAAACACGACTATTTTGTTAAATATATCATTTTTTATAATGTAATTTCTATATATTAATGTCTTTACTTCTTATTGTAACAATTAAAACTTCACCAAGAACTAAACACTAGGAGGAGCAACAGGAGCACTCCTCGAGTGCAGCACAAATGAGTGATAGACCTATTGCCATCAGATCAATAAGCAAAGGGCAAGAGTTTATTTTTAGAGCCTGGAGAGTAATGAATTTTGATTCAAGAGACCTTTGTTGTATGCTTATATGGCATTTTTGTACATATTTTGTATTGGATATATTTTACATTGTATGCCTATATGGAATTCTCGTAAGCCTATATGGCTATTTTGTACCTATATTCTATACTTATATCGACATATATTGATGTATGCCTACATGGATATTTGGTTAATACAAATCTATATTATCAATGGCATCCATATTTGCATTATAAATCCATGGTTCAATAGATATGAGTTATGTGTTTTCAAGTGTATTCTTTACAACTTACATGTATACTTTGTGACTTACGTGTTTTCAAGAGTATACCTTGTATTCATGCATATACTTTGTGACTTACGTGTTTCATGAGTATACCTTGTATTCATGCATATATTTTGTATCAATTTATGTATACTATGTATTCGTGTGTATACTTCAAGGCTTATGTGTTTATGAGTACTTGTGCTTCCCTTATTCACATGTACATGCTTGAATTATTCACATGTATACTTATTAATTGGTTAGCCCTAGCATTGATCATTGTTTTCCTTCATGGTTTGTCTTGAATATTAATTGATTGATGCTAAACAACTTTATCTAAAAGAAAAAAACACACTTTCAATTGATATTCCATGAAATGATTCATAAAAAGATTCCAATATGTTTAATCCTTTGATTGGAACAACTCAATTAAGAAAAGGATACATAATCTTCACAACACTTGCAAAACATAATATTCAGAGTAGATGAAGTAGTTAACTTCTTGACACGTAATCATACAAACATTTATCTTGATTAGTCTTTAAACATTCTCATAGCATAATCTTGATAGTGCAAAATGAATTGTTATGTTCTTGATCCATCACTAAATAAACACATCAAAAGATTTATATGTCAACTTTTTGCAATATTATTTCTTGTATAGGAAATGGACTCGGGAGAAAGCAAGTTATAATTTATAATAAAAATAAGAAATGGACTCAACATTGTCCTAGACCCCCAAATAGGTCTATTTAACAAATCAACACCCTCTCAATCACTATTCCAATTGCAAAACACCATTGGGTAGTATTTACCAGTCTGTAAATCCACAAAATCCACAATTTTTAGGGTGTGATTGGCCCTCTAACCCCACTATCCTCTAAACCCTCACTTTTCTCAAATTATACTAGGGTTTATTGAAAACCCCATATCCAAACCTCATACAACCTCAAGACCTCTTCCAACACTCTTCATTTTTCTTGCATAAACTTAATTGACCACCAAATTATGTTTCCCCTTGACTTTACCCATATTTACTCCCTCAAACCTCTCTTTTTCATTCAAAACGCCTATTTTCCCAACTAGGGCATCATGCCATAACATACTTCTGACCTCCCTTGTCCTTGCAAACCTTTTTAACACATCAAACTCCACAACCTCACCCTATTTCCAACCTATTCTAACTTATTCTCAAGCAATTTCTTCTTTTCACCTTGTCTAGCCTTGCTTTTAAGGCCTAAATTCTAAATTTTCAAAAGGGGTAGTGTTAGTAATCTCTTCCAATGCCTTTACCAATGTTATTTTCTTATTTGTACTCCATACCATACTTACATAATTGACTCAAATGACCCCACACTAACTCAAAACTAAAAGAAAGATTACAAAATTGCTTATCATGGCCGTATTTGACATTATCATAACTAAAACCACTAAACTAGACCTTCATCAAATGAAGGAACAAGGTGCTTTGCACCAATGATCATATGCTTTTTGTGTGGAAAACTCAGACTTCTCAACCGTCATGTGTATGTTTCTCTTTTCGATTGTTTTGCATGCCATCATAAGGGATCAAGTTGGTTGAACGTAGCTTGGAGCAATTCTGTATGTTTGGGTGTGAAAGAGGAACATTCCTAGCATAAACCTACTTACCGAGATGCATTGGAGCAGTTTGTTTGGTCACACGAATTGCAAAACAAAAGTTGCACCACTTTGCAACTTTACATTGCTTGAATTTGACACTCTTTCCATCAAGTGAAAACTGGACACCACAGGAAAATGACTATGAGATAAAAAAAAAACTGAGAGGTTATTGTAGAGGGGCCCAACACAATCCTGTAGGCTCGAATGGAGAGTTTGTAAGCATCATGGTTTCCAAGTAATAGCCCGTCAAAGTTTTCTTTCCTTTTGCACTTTGGCCCCTTAAGGGATCAAGCTAGTTGAACATAGCTCAAAGTGATTCCGCATGTTTGGGTGCAAAAGAAGACCATTCCTAGTTGTTGATGTGTTTTTTATGCACTTTTCAACACAGGCTATGCGTAGGTGCACTACCTCTCTTGAAAGACAATCTTCCACAATCAGATTATAGAACACTATCACAAGGTCTCTAATGTCAGGTCTTGACAGTGCTTGGAATATCTTAGTTGTTTGATATGATTTGCTAGAATCACAAGGCAGGCTTACGGATGAGTTTACAAAGCATGGGAAGTTGGATCTTGAAATGGAGTTTTTAAGAGAGGGAAGTTATTGTGCATTTTGATGTAGGTTCAAACAACATTCGTAAACTCCATGTTTATCATTGGATCTAGCTTTACAACCATGTTTATCATTGGATCTAGCTTTACAATGTGCAATGAACCTTAGCATAGGTTACTCATTAAATAAAATAAAAAAGGGCAAGGAAGAGAGGAGGTTCCTGGATCTGCAACTAATTGTGAATAGTGATGATGGAGTTCCTGCAATGGGCAGCTTCTCGAAACAATATTCCACTTAACCAGAAATCTCACAGTATCATAGAACTTGTGTTATCTTCTAAGGCCTGCAAATGTTTCATCTGTCATTCACCATATGCATGCATGAACAAAGATGAAAGTTTTGGAGCAGCTTTGAATTCAAGTCCAGACTAACTTTACACAGTTATCTACCATCAGCAAACAGCAAAAAGTATGGACTAAGAAGTCATCAACACAAAAGGAATTTTCATGATCACAGGACAACATTCCTAAAATCTACCAAAGCAAGGAAACAGATAACTAGAACAGCAATAAAACCTAAGTTAAACATCTAACAATGGAGATTGAATCAAGCAACATGTGAAAAACTTAGAAAATACACCAAGTCAATGTCTTTTCTTTATAAATTTCTACAGCATGCCTTTACAACAACTCAACTCCCTTTACAAATGAGAGGAGAGCTCTATTTATAGTGCCCAAAAGATCTAATGAATGGCCAAGATAAATTCTTATTGTGTGGCTAAGATTCATTACAAAATAGGGTTTCATCTGCCCCCCAATATATCACAATTTAAAATTTCATTTTGTCATTTTCCCTATTTTGTCCTCTACTGACGGCACTGTAGCACTTTTGTCTTTTAGCCAATTGTTGTTTCACTGTAGCTACTCTTTAGGGAGTTCTTCATCTTTGACGGGGCTGTCCTCCTGCCTCTTAGAAGATGTGCATTCTATGAACTTGAGGATGACTACTTGGAGCTTGTCTATTTCAATGATTTCGTATCATAGCACCTGGTAGCTCCATTCTTTCGCATTATCTTCCAGCTTTTTCCAATCCTCATTGTACTTTGCACCTTGGTCCCTGAATAGCTCTGATTGATCGAAGGCACGGGTAGCAAAACTCAGGAATTCCACTGTGATTTCACCAGACATCCCGTCCTTCATCTTCTCCTGGAAGTAGGGCTTTATCTTCTCCATATCCATTTGCACTGTGGGCATGTCATACTCCGTCATTAGCTTGAGATAATGAGCACACTCTGCCTTGATTTCCTTGATCCATTCAATGTTTGGATCCACCTTGCTCATGATTTGTTCCAGTCTTTCCCTCCGGTTGTCAAAGTCATGTCACCATACATCCATTAGCCAGTGATCATCCTTCTTAAATGCAAGCTCCTTTTCCCACATGGCTTCTGGCATCTGAAGGATAGCTTCGATCCTTGGAAAGGTGGAGTCATAGGTCACAGAGAAGTCAGTGGAGAGCTTCCTTGTGCCCTCCACAGACTGCAACAGATCTAAGAACTTGTTGGCCGTTCGTATAGCCCAGCTAATTCCCATGTTTCTGACATATAAGACTTGTCAGAACCAGTCCTCCGTGGTCTTTTCCAAGTTCTTCCTTCTTTCCATCTTATCGATCTGCTCTTTGGATAGCAACTGGGGTGCAACTATGGATGTGGTAGGCAGGTCGTCCACTGAATACCATTGTTGTATGTAATCCGTTAAGGCTGCGACCTATGCCTTGAGCTCATCCTTCAAGATCTTATCTTGTTTTATCAAATGCACCACCGTAGCCACTGACTCCTCAAGGTGACCAAATTTTTTCTCTCTGGTGGTGGTCCCCAAGTCGATGGTGGAGATGTTGTAACTTACCCCAACTTCGCCAATCATAGGCGTTGCTATTTGCGCTACTCAGGACCCACACACATCCATCGTCACCTTGGATCAAACTTTGGGCTTCTTCTCCTTCTTTGTTGTGATTTGAGCTCGAGCCAAGATGGCCTCTAACCTCACCCGTGGGTCTTTTAATACAGGGGTTTTTCTTTCGAGCTATCTTTCTAACCATTCAGGCATAGCAGATTTCTCCTTAGGTGAATCATGGCCACCCTTGCCCCTCTCGGTCAAGGCTAAGGTTTTCGCTCCCTTTTCTTCTGGGGACTTTTCTTTCTTCTTGGCAGCATCTCCCTCTTCCTCTTCAGAATCTTGGACAAACACGAGGCATTTGATAGGAAGCGCGGTGGATAATTGTTATATGGGACTCTCCTTTTCTGCTATCTCCTCTTCCTTCTTTTCCCCAGCATGTTCAATCTCGTGCACATGTTCTATGAATTACCTGACTTCGAGGCTCTCGATAGTTTGGGTCCCACCCTCAGTTTTGTCTTCTTGCTGCCATTCTTCTTCTTCAAGGGGCGGCCTTTCTTCCTCTGATTTGGTGTCCTTTGGCTACCGGGTAGTTCTTCTTCAAGATCATCGCCAAAGGCCTGCACGATTACCCTGCCACTAGTGCTACCTTCCTCATCCCTGCTCTCCAAAGAACCAGTTCCCTCCTCTTTATAGGCCACCCTGTCAATTACTCGGTGCTCATATTCTGAGTGCTTGTGGTATTCATCAACCTCCTCCTCATAGGCCCTTGAGGCTTCTCGTTCTCGTTCCTCCCACTCCTTAGAGATTAGCATGGTGGCTTCCATAGTCGGTGGCCCTGTCGGTAGTTGTGAAGGCTGAGCAGTAGCGAGGGCTTGCGCAAGGGCTACTTGAAGAGTGGGATCCATTAGGATTTGGGATAGCTCAGGGGGAGGATTCTGCATATGTCTCGAGAGAGCCTCAGGCATGGTGGAAATGGGAATAGGTGCTGCCACCGTTGCCAAAGGGAGTGATGTAGTTGGTGACATGGCGGCGGAGGAAGGGGGCATAGTTATGGCAGAAGAGGAGTCAACAATTACTACAGACTCGGCTGGAGGTGAAGGGGCAAGATGGACAGAAATTTCCACTATCGGTGGGAATGTGGCAATCATAGCCAGAGAGGTAGGTGGCGCAACGGCAGGGGCAGGGAGAGCCAAGAGAATTTCCAATTGATTCGTACCCCTCACCTTCTCCTCCTGGGTTGAGGGTTGTTCTGTGGTGCTCCCTACTTGTTTGAACCTTTTGGAGGGTGAGCCTCCCATTTCTTTTCTTGCATAGACCTTGGGGTCTGAAGACTATTCTTTTTCTATCCCCTTTCTCTTCTTGGATTTGGTGACCGAAGGAGACTTGGAGGTCCCTCTGGTAGAAGTGGTGGCAACGGCATGCTCTGTGGCACTTGGCTCACTTTTGAGCCCTTCGTAAGTCAAAATTACTCCTTCCCGCTTTAATTGGGCTACTTGCCCATCGACCCACTCTTTAGTATGAGCCAAGATTGGCTTGGTTATAGTGTCGAGGTCATCGACCTCCTACTCATCCCAGTCAATTGATGGTATCAGCAAATTGGTGACCGCAGGGTACCTGGGGTGCATTATGGTGCTCTCATCTTCCTCAACTTGGTCTAGTAGGGGGAAAGGCTGCACCTTCCTTACAAACTGCACAGTCATTCGCATATAGTGCCTTGCCCGTACCTCTCTATCATCCTGACAATCTGCCCAGAAATCCTCAATGTGGTGTAGATGAGTGAACCCTGGTCCTAATGCCTTCCTAACGTGGCCATACGGGTCTATCTGTGGGTGAGCAGTGTGTAGGTAGAAATGGTAATCTTTTAGTTCTTTCTCAAAGTTACCAGCACACTGGAAAGTTTGCAGTCTATACATGCCCTAGCCTAGAGTCATGGGATAAGAAATCCCCGCTATGTGCTTGCTGTTGAATATTGCCTGTATGTGTTGGAGTTGCTGGGAAAGCTCCAAAAGGATGATTCGGTTGTTGGGGTATCGAGGCAACCTGTTTGGCCTTTCAGTGAAGCCCTGGGCATGGATGTATGTAAACTTTGGGTACTGAATGAAGAGGAAGGCATACTGTTTCCAAAGTGCCCTGGCATTGTGGGAGACCCTCCTCTCGAAGTCTCCGGAAATCATTCTAATAATATAGCCAATGAAGACATCGTTTACTCTACAGTATTCCCTTTTGAAGTTTTAGTACTAAAGCTACGGGTACCTATCATATTCCTTGAGTCTTCACCCTTGCTCCTGATCAGGTGCCACAAATAACCCGTTGTACTGTCTCCAATCCGCCAAGGAATAGACAACATAGGAAGTCATATAAAATTTGGAGCTCTTCTTCACATTGACGAATTGCTCATGGAAGCAGTTGCTTATTATACCTCCCCAATAGAATGAAGTCTTTGTGGTGACATCCTCATTCCCCCGAAGAATTTGTTCAATGAAGTACACCATCCATTCCTGAAAGTAGGCGGCCGCAGGAAGACCCATAACTCTGCTTAACATGGTGACCAAGTCATGGTAATATTCATGGAAGTCATTGTGGAAGAGTTCTTGAGGAACCTTCATAGCGCTGCCCCGCTTCTCTTTGAGCCAATACTGATTTATTACCCTTTTACAGCCCGCCGGATTATTGTCCCATGCTGCTTGGCATTCTTCTATGTTGGGCGCTTCCATTTCTTGAAATGTGGGAATCTGGAAGGTCTTTGTGATCCCTTCAGGTGACATGTCAGTGAGAACATTGCCCTCTCTATCAATGATTTTCCTTGTGTCGACTTGATATGCCTCCCAACAAGCCATGACCAACTCAGGGGCCATGAGGGATGGAGAGAATCCAATAGCCTTTGCTATTCCGCTTTGCCTTATCAGCCTTGCATTTTTGGTCATTGGATTGCCCCTTACTCTTTGTGTGAATTCATCAATATTGACGTGGCCTATGTTGGTATCAGTGATCTCCTTCCAATCTGTTGTGACTTTAGAGTGCAGAGGCTCACCCTGGAATTGGTATTTCATCTAGTCCTTGTCCTTTTTCCCTCAAGGAATCTTGCCTGACATTTTCCCTTTGTTCTTCTCGACGGGTGCCGCTGAAGGTCCCGCGCCCGATTCCATATATTCTGCAAGCAAAGGCGTAGTCAGCACAATGGATCACAAAAGCATTCATGTTAGCTGAAATCCTAAAGATGACATCTATTTTAAAAAATCTATTAAGCATAACATGACCTTTTATCTCTCGATGTCATTGATCTTTTGATTGAGGGAATTTGGATAGTTCGGGCCCAGAGGGCTGGACTTCCCTGGTAGAAATGCCGCTTTGGAAAGGAAAATAGGGTGGAGGGCTCCCGAAAATTCTCTTCCGTAAAATTTTAGTACTTTGAAAGGTTCGTAATGAAGAGGACCAAAATTAAGCATGTGGGTCGAAGTCAGATTTCAGATTTGGGCTCATTTGGATCGATTTGGGAGAATCCAAAAGTCCCAGGCTGGAGAGCTGTCTAGAGATGACAGTTTGGAATAGCAGATTGAAAACAAAATTCTGGAGACGGAACTCCGGGGTTCGGGGTCCGGTAGGCTGCAGGGCGACTAACAGTTAGTAACTTCACTTTTCAGTGTTCGGGTCTATGGTACCGGGAAGGCGTTCGTCCTTCACTGTTTGGGACGGTAAACATCGGACAGAAGTCCAGAGGGGGCAGCCCAGCAGTTAGGGCTCGGCAAAACACAAATCAACATGAGTCCTCCACGATGGGGAAAGGCTCCGACGCAATCCACAAGTCTTGCCGACAGCCAGGAGCGAGACAGGAACCGACACGAGTGTATGCCGTTGGATTTCATTTTCAGTTCGGTGGTGATCGGGAAGGCGGAGCCCGAAGCTCAAAATGGCAGGCAAGAATTTTATTTGGAATAGTGGGTGAGGGAAGGACCCGGCGGGAATGAGGGCGTTCCTTGTTCAAGTGACATCCCGGCGGCGAACGGAGGTCCAGAGCCCGAAGGTCAGAAGGACGTCAGGTAATCGCCAGGAGAATGGTGGTGTCATTGTGAGGTCCTGGCGATAGACGAACATCTCCCCGATAGCGAAAGGACGGAATCCCGAGAACGAATGTCCGGAGTCCCAAGCCCGAGAGACCCAAAGGGTGCTTGTCCAATTTGAAATGCCCACAGCGAGGAGAAGGGCGGGGCTCGGAGCTCGGAGGGATGGGCGAGGATTTCCCCTCGGGACGGAAGATAACGAAGCACGGAGACCCGGCGTCCAGAGCCCGACATGGATGAGGGCGTTCTGAGTTTAGTTGGGAACAATGGAGAATGGAGGCCCAGTGCCCGGATGGCGGGGTTCTGCCAGAAACTCGGGGGTAGGCACAACAGAATTTGAAAGGAACTCTGGAGGGTGGGATCCGCGGACTCGAAGGGTGCCCAGTCAACTTTGAAATGCCCGCAGTGAAGATAAGGGTGGACCCCAAAGCTTCGAGGGGCAAGGAGAGTTCGTTGTTTTGACACGGTGGCATCCAGGGTGACTTTCGAACGAGGAAGTCCGACGGCTCGGGCCTGAAAGGTGAAATTTCCGTCAGAAGGAATGTTCATCGTTTTGGTATGGACGGCCAAGATAGGTCTTGGGGCCAAAGGGGATGATCTCCCTGCAGGAAGAACAGCCGTGGCGAGGTGGAGTTCTCGATTAGTGATGAGGGAACCCTTGAAGGTTTTCTTAAGTTTTCAAAACATGGGTTTTGTTTGTGATGCCATATTTTATCATTAGCATGCCTTCTTGATGATTATTATTCATATAAATCCTTAGAAATCACAAAAACAATGCTCAGGAGGGAAAACAGAGGACTTACCTCGAACACTCGATGCGGGGAGATGTGGGATCCACTTACGATCGATGAAGTGATGGTGAGAGCAATGAGCATGAAGGTGTCAAAGATGGTGGGCTCCTCTAGCAAGTTCTCTGATTGCTTTGCAACTCTGTCAAGTGATAATGAAGGGCTTGAGCCGGTCTTTTATACCCCTAATCACCATTAATGACCCTATTAAATGCAGGTATGGCGAGAGAAAGGTTGGTGAATTTGAAAATCAGCAACAGCGGTGGGAGACCTGGGGTCCGACGGCCGGGGGGCCGCAGGAAGGTGGCCGCTTGAAGATTTCAACTCGGTTGGGTCAGTGGCGGCAGAGAGAGAGTCGGGGCCCGGAGGGCAAAGTTCTGCCAATGACCCGTCGTTAGAGACGGTAGAACCATCACAGAATTTTGGACTCGAAATTCCAGAAGATCAAGCCCGGAACACTCGATGGTAGTCAGGATTTCCTGCAAACTCCTCAGATGGTAAATATGGTGGTGGGACCCAGAAGGTAGGATGCCGCCAGAGGTTTTCCGTGAGGAACGGTGAGACATTCTCGGAACCCCAGGAGCAGAACTCTAGGGTCTGGGGCCCAGAGGATTAAACAGCCATTGAGATTTCCATAGATTGCAGACGGAGAACGGGAGTTCGGACCATGGGGTCCAGGAGGACGAGAACCAAGCACCGTTGGGAATGGTAGGCGCAACTTGGAAACCTGGCACGGGAATCCCAAACGGCCGGGCCCGGGGCCGTTGGCAAGGTCAAACTGCCAGGGGGACTCTGCGAGGCACCAAAACATGACAAAATTAAAAGGGGAAGGTACGGTCAACTTATGGTATGACTTTAAAGCAACATTGACCATCCGGGACACCAAAAGGGGGCACGCAAAATGAGTTGGCGATAAAAATGACCCGACAAGGTGAAAGTAAAGAGGGTCCCCGTTCTGAATGGGGTGTGTGCTAAGGGCACAACACTAGTGTAAACGTACCCATCCAGATGCATTTGAACAATTCGTAAGGGCACACAAGTTGCACAATGAAAGTTGCACCACTTTGCAACTTTCAACTACTTGCATTTGATAGCTTTTTCCCCAAGTGAAAATTTTCCACCAATAGAAAATGCCTGCGAGATAGAAAAAACCAAGAGAGGTTATTGTAGAGGGGCCCAACGTGATCCTATAGGATTAGATGAGAATTTTCTAAGCGTCACACTATCCGATTAATAGCATTCTGAAGTTTGCAGCCATTTTGCACTTTGGACTCTTAAGGGATCGATCTGATTGAACATAGCTCAGAGAGATTTCACTTGTTTGGGTATGAAAGAGGAAGATTCCTAGCATAAACATACCTATTTGGATGAGTTGGAATAGTATGTGTGGTCACACGAATTGCAGAACAAAACTTGCACCACTTCGCAACTTCGCACTACTTGTATTTGACACTTTTTCCATCAAGTGAAAATCTGCCACCACGTGAAAACCACTCTGACATAGCAAAAACTGAGAGATTTTTTTGTAGAGAAACCCAACGTAATCCCATAAGATCAGACAAAAATTTTCTAAGCATCACGGTATCAGAGTAACAACATGCTGAAATTTGCAGCCATTTTGCACTTTGGACTCTTAAAGAATCGATTTGGTTAAACGTAACTCGGAGTGATTCCACGTGTTTGGGTGTGAAAGAGGACTATGTTTAGTGTAAACATACCTATTTGGATGTGTTATAATAGTCCATGTGGTTACATGAGTTGTAGAACAAAAGTTGCACCACTTTGCAACTTTACACTCCTTGCATTTGACACCTTTACATCAAGTGAAAATCCGCCACCACGGGTAAACCACTTTGAGATAGTGAAAACCGAGAGAGGATTTTTTAGAGGAGCCCAACATGATCCCATAGGATTATACAATAAGTTTCTAAGTGTCACAATATCCTGTAATAGCATGTTGAAGTTTGCAGCCATTTTGCACTTTGCACTACTTGCATTTGACACTTTTTCCATCAGGTGAAAATTTACCACTACAGGAAAACCACTATGAGATAGTGAAAATCAAGAGAGGATTTTTTAGAGGGGACCCAACGCGATCCATAGAAATAGATGATAATTTTCTAAATATCATGGTATTTGAGTATCAACATGCTGAAGTTTGCAGTCATTTTGCACTTTGGACTCTTAAGGGATTGACCCGATTGAATGTAGCTCGGAGCGATTCTGCTTGTTTGATTGAAAAAGAGGACCATGCCTAGTGTAAACATAAATATTCAAATGAGTTGGAACAGTCTGTGTGGTCACGAGTTGTAGAAAGAAAGTTGCACCACTTCGCAACTTTGCACTGCTTGCATTTGACACTTTTTCTATCAGGTGAAAATTCGCCACCATAGGAAAAGCACTCTGAGATAGCGAAAACTAAGTGAGGTTTTTGTAGAGGGGCCCAACGTGATCCCATAGGATTAGATGAGAAGTTTCTAAGTATCACGATATCCGAGTAACAACATGCTAAAGTTTGCAGCCATTTTGCACTTTGGACTCTTAAAGGGTCGATCCGGTTGAACGTAGCTCAGAGCAATTCCATGTGTTTCGGTGCGAAAGAGGACCATTTCTAGCATAAAAATACTTATTCGGATGCGTTGGAACATTTTTTTTGGTTACACGAGTTGCATAACGAAAGTTGCACCACTTTGCAACTTTGCACAACTTGCATTTGACACTTTTTCCATCAAGTGAAAATCTGCCACCACAGGAAAACCACTCCGAGATAGCGAAAACTGAGAGAGATTTTTGTAGAGGGGCCCAACATGATCCCATAGGATTAGATGATAATTTTCTGAGCATCATGGTATCCAAGTAACAATATGCTAAAGTTTGCAGCCATTTTGCACTTTGGACTCTTAAGGGATCTATTCGATTGAACGTAGCTTGGAGCGATTCCGCGTGTTTGGGTGTGAAAAAGAACCATGCATAGTGTAAAAATACCTATTCAGATGTGTTGGAATAGTCTGTGTGGTCACACGAGTTGTAAAATAAAAGTTACACCACTTTGCAACTTTTCAACTTTGAACAACTTGCATTTGACACTTTTTCCATCAAGTGAAAATCTACCACCACGAGAAAACCACTTCGAGATAGTGAAAATTGAGAGATATTTTTGTAGAGGGGCCCAACGCAATCCCATAGGATCAAATGAAAAGTTTCTAAGCATCACGGTATCTGAGTTGCTACCCTTGTAGATTTTGATGAAAAGGGCATGAAAAATGAGGTTTAACCCTAGGGTTTGATAAAATATTGCATGTAGAGGTTGGGTGATTGTCTTTTGAGTTTGTGCAAGTGATTTTAAGGTCTTAGGTGGTAGCATGTTCTGGTAAGGTGTGGAACCATTCCTTTCAATAAGCCCTCCTCATACTAGCATAAAATAAGGGTTTTGTGGTTTGCAATGGTGGAGTGAGTTTCTACTAAGAAAAATTATGGATTTGAGGGTTTGGATACATAAGAATTGCTGCCCCAACAAGTTCAGGAGTTTCTTGAATGTTTAAAGGTATGTTCCCTCATAAATTAGGTCTAGTTAGTGTAATTAAGACAACGAAGAAGGTCATTTTTGATGCACATGTTCCAATATAGTCATTATTGATTTTGAAGTATGTGTTGTTACTCAATAATGGGTATCTAGATCAGTCATTTGTTTGTGAAGTCATTTGAGAAGTTATGATAAAATTGTTCTTATTTCCTCAAATCTGAGTTAAAATACTTCAAAATACTTTCAAAAGTTACCTAGCTCCTGTCTTTGAAGAAAACTAATCAACAATAAAAGTATAAGGTGCTGTACAATTTTCACAAGCTTGAAACAAAAAGGAAAAGTGTTGCAAATACAAAAAATGTCATCCTTTATTTATTAATTTTGCAATTGTGCAAGTAATGCAAGTTTTGCATTTTTACATCAAATGACAACTTTTGTGCAATATCACTTCTCTAATCACCTAATGACCTATTTGAGACTTCTAATACATTACATATGACCTTCACATGACCTTTTTCACATTGTTTACATTTGAAAATTTGCATATTGAAGGCATTTAGAGAACAAAGTGTTCCTGCGCCAAACATGAACTCCAAAATTTCAATATTTGAGTAAATCTCATTACAATACCTTATGTACTCCGTTCTCATAGATCTTTTATAATGTCACTCATACATTCGAGATTCTCTTTAATGTATACATCATAGGTGCTCATGAGCACGTTAACTTCAATTGAGTAACTTGAGATTCCCTCGCTAAGCTTCACACGCTCTTTTATAATAGCTTCAAATCAAAATTGAGATTTCTCAAGATCATCAAAATAAGGATGTTGCATTGCTTTTTTGGCTGAGATTCTCTTTGATGGCTCATAAATCAGCATTTTATGCAATGAGAGACCAATCAATTTTTAGTAGTTTACTTACAAATACGCAAAGTAAAAGAAGAAAAAGAAAGAGCATCAAAAATGGAAATGAAATGAAAATAGATGGAAGGAACTTACAGATAGGTATGCTAGTCTCTCAACTTACTCACTCTTGGTCATACATCTTCATTGGGAGTTACAAGATACCTATTGCACACAACACCTCTCATGAATAGAATAACTTGAAATTTGAGATGCTCTTATAATGTCTACATCATAGGTGCTCATGATTAGGTTAACTTCAAATAAATAACTTGAAATTCCCTCACCAAGCTTCGCACACACTTTTGTAATGGATTAAAATCATAATTGAGATTTGTCAAGATCATCAAAATAAGGATGTTGCATTGCTTTTCTGGCCTTCGATGGCTCATAAATCCACATTTTTTGCAAGGGGACACCAATCAATTTTTAGTAGGTTACTTACAAATAGGAAAAGTAAAAGAAGATGTTACCATTGGCATTAAAAAAATTAATGTGCATACAAGTATAAATTAATAAGAACCAATGTGCATACTTACAAATTAATCCAACGAACCATCTAGGTCTTCTCTACTCTTTATTGAGTCAAGTATTTCCTCATGGTCGACTCATGGACCTTCCACAAGGTCTTATTCAAAGGTCTACCCCCATATTTGGTCAAATGAACATTGTATGCCATGACAAGGTTCGAGTAATGAAGAATCTTACGATGCGTTTTAAAGTCCTGAAATAACCAATGTTTAACACTCTTATGTGGGTACCTTCTAAGCCACGTTCTAGTAACAACAACTAAGCCTATAGGGTATTCGATGTTTTCTCCATCTATAACTGAGGCCTCCAATTTCTTTTTGGTCTCAACACAATGACACAAGTAATAGTTTGTTCCCTCTTTGTTATCTTCATCTGCAATAACTGCATAAACATGCCCTACATTGCTATGTGCAGCAAATCTCTTGAAATTAGTCAACATTACGAATACAATACAAATTAAGATAGCAATATGGAATTTGAAAAACTAAGCAAGCAAATATATTACCTAGTTGAACTAGATCTGATATGTTGTCAAAGTTGACCAATGATTCCATCTGTGTTATTTACAATACCGTCGGAGAGTGATACATGTGAAGTGGGCTAAGATAACTTGTCAACCATTTGTCAACCCACTCCCCTGACTCACAATCATTCTAGGCTTGTATTGTACATGAAGAACAAAAGCATGCCATCTTCCATGTATCGATACTCCATGAACCTACATTTGAGCTAAGAGTGTACCTCACTCGATCCTATTAATGTACAACAACAATCCTCATATGGTGCAATGTTAATATCATCCATCAACCAAAAAAATCTATGAAATGAAGACATACCTTCATTACCTGGACCCATCGAAGCATTACACCACTCGATGATTGATCTTGCATCTGTCAAATTTGCACTGTCTTTATACTTTAACTCTTCTTGTTCTAATGCTCTTTTCATGAATGCTCCTACACCATCATGCTCCCCCTTTCCATGCCCATCCTCACAAAAGTTCCACATATGTTGTACACCTATAATGACATGCATCCTACTCAAACAGTAGAACATGTGTGAATTCTTGAACTGTGTTGCACAGTTATTTGACCATATTATATGCTGACTATATGCTATGCCCCTCTAAGCCAAATCACTATAGAACATCTGGAAGCAACCTTGCACAAACTCTGGAGAATGTGTGTGATCATCACTAATATAAAAGTGATACTCCCTCAATACCTTTCTTTGGTCCTCTGTCCTATTAGTTGCATGAATGAATGCTATGTGCACAAATATTGAAACCTGTGTGGAGTTGTAATATTGTGTCTGCACCTCACGCTGTGGTTGTAGATTGTAGTTCTCTACAAATTCAACCACTAATACTATGTTGCCAACTGGAAAGGTGTCCTTGCATATCTTGAATTGCATGTCCATCCATCGGGCTTTATGGGTATGCCTTGCATACCCATACACTATATTGTCACGAAACATGGACATAAAATGATACACTGAAATATTTTGAATAACCAAATCATACCTTTTTGCTTGAGACCCATATTTTGCAGTGTATTCCACTGTTTTATACTTCTTGAACTCTACTAGTTTATGTCCCACCTCATCTGTGCTTTCCATATGTTGGCATACTATCATATGCTACAAGCCACTGCAATGCTAGCATGAACCATCCAAGCATGTTGTCCTATAGAATTTTTGACCATCCTATATTTCACATAAAAAAATTTATAAGAACTCTTTTGAAGATTTTAGTGGAGCTTCTATGCCAAAATCCTGCAAAACATCGTTAGTATGAAAATCCAAACATATAGAACGATAAACATCATAATGGTTAGAGAATTCAATATGTATTCTACAGCAACAAGTAGTGCGTGTGTGATTTATCTTGACATAAAAAGGTTTAAGAATTTCAAAAAATATTTGACAAATACTAATTTGAGGATAATCCTTTTGAAATTTATGAAAAAATTGGGTTTGAGTTGTATCCAAAAAATTCTTTGGATGTGGCTCATGGTTCCGACCAATTCTCCTTCTTGCCACATCCCTTTGATTTGGAGATGGCCTTGTGTTATTCTTCCAATACTCTTCAATTAGTGTTCTCAATGCTTCAACAACTTTTTTTATCTTTTTGTGGAAGTCTCCCCGAGAATTCCCATAATTCATTTGAATTGGTGCCTCAATTCTTTTCTTCCTTTGAACGGATTTTGATAAAGTTTTTCTACTAATTCTCATTTGTTCACTCGTCTTTCTAATGAGACGAGCTCTCTTTGTTTGACTACTTACCAAATTTGATGTAATGAAACATCGAGTGACATTACTATCCTTTGAGTGTGAGGTCTTACCCACACTCTCATAAGCATCCATTAGATTCTTCACGATAGTTTTTTCACTTGATGCATTCGATGTTTTAAACCCAAGAGTCTTCATGATGTCTCTATAATTTATACCCCACATCATTTCAACAAATAGTTGACATCTTGCGGTCTCATTTAGCCTTTCAAAGAAGATTTTCCAAATCTTATCAGCATATCTTCTACAAGAGCGTGTTGAAATCTTACCTTCCATATGCTGCAAAATATCCTCATCAATATTAATCAAGTACTTTGGCTTTCTACGCAAAATTGTAGGTGGTGTTCTCCTAGGTACATACATCTCAACATTAGGAATTTCATCAATATTTAATCGAGGTGGGCTAGATTGCGTACCTTCGATCGAGGGTGGAGTGGAAGACATACCTTGAGGTTCACGTGGGGATGATGGCATACCTTTTTCGTTAAATCTGAGTGATGATGTACTCTCAACTTGAGATGTGGTGGATGGTGTCCAACCATATTCACTTGTGGTAGATGGTGTCCCTCCATATTCATTTGCGGTAGATGGTGTCCCTCCATATTCGCTTGTGATTAATGGTGTCCCTTCGTATTCACTTGTAGTAGATGGAGTGTCTCCAACTACGATATCTAAATATTTCCTATCATGACTCTTTTGAATTCATGCCCTTTGTGCTTCCAATGCTTGTTTTATTTTTCATGGTTGAGGTTCCTCTTCAATTGGCTTGTTTTCGTTAATCGTATCCAATTTCTTCTTTTCACGATATTCTGCCACCAGTTCTCTCTCATTTTCTTTGAAGGTTTCATACTCTTCATCTATTAGTGTTTCTTTGGCATGGCAAATAATTTTACCTATAGCATGGTAGTGAGATGAATATTAGCTCCTAAAAAATATATCCATTCAAAAAAATGAAATATATGTCATTCAAGGCTTCATAAAAAATACTTACAATCATCATGTACAAGAGTATTTCTAGCATAGACAAACGTGGTGTAGGGGCATGCCATGATTACAAGATAGGCTCAAAATGGAAGCATGGAAAAAGCATGTGAATTCAAATTCCTTGGCAAGCTAGTTGAGCATTGGAAAGCTAGCTCACTCACTAGCTTGCCAATGTAGTAGGTTTGAGAAGGTAGGGGCAGCGTATGCCTCATAGAAATGGTGTCTCATAGTGATATCCTCATAGAAATGCCTTCTCACGGTGATGTATATCACCGTGAGACACCATTTCTATGAGGCATACACTGCCCCTACCTTCTCAACCCTACCACATTGGCAAGATAGTGGAGCATTGGCAAGCTAGCTCACTCCACTAGCTTGCCAATGTGGTAGGGTTGAGAAGGTAGGGGCAGCCTATGCCTCATATAAATGGCGTCTCACGGTGCTAGTGGAGCATTGGAAAACTAGCTCACTCCACTAGCTTGCAATGCAATAGGGTTGAGAAGGCAGGGCAGCGTATGCCTCATAGAGATGGAGTCTCACAGTGATGTATGCTCGCTCCACTAGCTTGCAATGCTGTAGGGTTGAGAAGGTAGGGGTAGTGTATGCCTCATAAGGATGGAGTCTCACGGTGATGTACATCACCATGAGACTCCATCTCTATGAGGCATACATTTCCCCTGCGTTCTCAACCCTACCGCATTGCAAGCTAGTGGAGCATTGGCAAGCTAGCTCGCTCCACTAGTTTGCCAATGTGGTAGGGTTGAGAAGGTAGGGGCAGCATATGCCTCATAGAAATAGAGTCTCACGGTGATGTATATCACCATGAGATTCCATTTCTATGAGGCATACATTGCCCCTATATCATGAGACTCCATTTCTATGAGGCATACACTGCCCTTATATCACCGTGAGACTCTATTTCTATGAGGCATACGTTGCCCCTACCTTCTCAACCCTACCGCATTGGCAAGCTAGTACGCTCCACCCTAAACACAATTTTAAGGTTTGAAAGTCATTTAAAATGGTGTATTGACCCATTCCTCTCACTGTGGCCACTGTAACTCAAGGAATGGGTCTGCAACATCACTAAAAAGGTGTGGGAATGTTGATTAAGTATAGGGGAGGTCAAGAGTTGAGTTGGGCATGAAGCCTTGTAGTGAAATTTGGTGTTTTCCATGTGAATTTGAGAGGTTTTGACATGCTAAAGTGAGTATTGTGTTAGGGAAGCATTGTTTCTTTTTGAATTGAGTTTGTGCATGCCATTTTAGACCTGTTTGAGGTGTTGGCATGTTGTGATAAGGTTGGGAAGTGTGTTTTCCAATAAGCCCTAGGTTATTTGGCTTAAAAAGAGGGTTTTTGGTTTTTGGTTTTTGGTTTTAGTTTCGATTGCAAGATAGGCTGCACCTTTCCCCATGTTGCTAATGTAGCCTTTAATAAAGAGTCTTGTAATAGTGGAGAGAAGAGTTAGAATCCCTTGTAGGTAGACTAATCAAAGAAACATTTAAAATATATCACAACTAAAGTGATGAGGTAGGTTTAGTGATGAGGTAAATTTAGAAATATAGATGAAAACCAAAATAATTTCTAAGATCTATCAATGTGGGAGGAGTATATTCCAATTTTTTAGAGATGTGTATGGAATATTTTGTAGCAAAGACAAGGCAATCAGCTGCTTGGTATAACTATTTGACAAAATACCTCGATGAAAGCTTCGAAGAATGGTATGTGCATCCATAATAAAGGATTGAGAAATGATGTTTTATTTTACTTCCTTAAAACGTATGTCATATATATATGTATACAAAATGTGGAAGCATACACAAGGTAAGTCAATTGTTAAATAACA
>VDFB02091235.1:0-20388 GCA_007258455.2 Sequoia sempervirens | reverse complement strand
ATACATGCAGGCATACATACATACATACATACATGACATACAAGCATACAAACATACAAACATATAGACATGCATTCAATAGAGTAGCATTTAATATAAATCAAGACATAACATGAGCGCAATATACCACAAATGAAAAAACCATGTCAAAACTAAGATATAACGTGAGCCCATTATAACACACACGCATTATATCTTGCTTTGGGAATCCCTAAGCCTTGGGATTGGTATTTTCCTTGGAATACCAAACCAAAGGCTTGGAGGGAATTCCCAATGACCAAAGACATGTTTTTGCAAATTCTACAATTTTTCACATAATTGGGTTTGTGTTCACCGTCAGGATTGCACATGGTTCAATATCAAACAAATCGAACATCTGGGTAATGTTAGGTTCTCTCTTAGCTATCCAACGATGTAATTTTTTTCACTTTCTAAAAATGTTAAGCCTTTCATCCATAATTTCTTTTGTTTGTATGTCTCTTGTTTGGAAAAAATCATTGTTTGGTGTTTTTTTCGTTATAAATTAATAGTTCATCAAAATTTTAAATAAATTATTTTTTTAGAAACTAGACTCCTTTCTACATTTTTTTTTTTTAAATAATTTCCAAAATTTGTAGGGGTAGCACGGCCAAAATTCTATTTTTCGGGAAGTGTCCACTTCAAAAATTAGTAAAAATTCAAATATTCATTAAAAACTCAAATGTCAAAGTCTCAAGTCTAGGTCAGTAGGTAAACAAGTTGGTCAACTTTTTATATCAATAGCCTATCATCCAGTTTGTCCCAAATCATTTGATAACAGCATGTCCTAGGATGAATCCTTCCTACAATGGACATCAACATCAAGCATAGTTGTAGTTTAGTCTTGGCTAGCGATATGAAGAACATTAGCTTGTTTTGTTTCTTTTGGCTTATCTTATTGTGCTCATTCTGATGACCTATTGATAATGTCCAAACAAAAAGATTTAGAGAGAAAGGAATGGGGAAACGATCATTATCTTTTTATCTATTGTGCTTGTTGGATGTTCTTAACCTTGGTCATGCATGCTTTGTTTGGTTTGTAGGGAGGGTGTTTTAGGTGTCTTGTTGACCACATAGGAAGGCTTGCCTTTCTATGTTTTGGTCCAAGATATTTGAAATATCTGAACTGTATTTTAAATGAGGTTTCGTATATCAGGAGTGAACAGGAATACTTGTATGTGATTGTCGAGTCAAATTCCATCACACTAGGTGCAACGCCATCCTGGTTCTTTATACCTTGATGGATCGCATCTATGTTTGTTATCAAACATAAGGTAAGTAGCCCTTTTAAAGTCCCAATTCCTGATAAGCATCATCATTTATCATCATCTCTAATAAAGTCTCGTAGATCATGGACTTGTTGGATCCTCTTGTCTTCATCTCATTTCTTCTTTCTTCCATGCTAACATCGTACCATGATAGTTAATCACCATCACCAATGCATCCATCCTGCATCCATAAATTGTCAACATGTTGCATATCATTTGCATGCATTACATTTTCATCATTGCATAATATAGATCTATTAGTCTAAGCATCTCATAAATCATACATTTACATAAAACATCCATTGCATAATCATATAGGCATCATCAAATGTAGTGCATCATCATTTTAAGTTGTTTAGGATAACATAGATTGGTTATTCTAAGCATCTTAAAACCATCTCATTTGCATCATCATCATAACCATCCATACGTCCATCTGGAACCTCTTTGTCATGAGATCAACCCTCAAATTGAACTTTTCGCTTGATCTCTAGAGGGAGTAGTGTACTAGTATACTTCTTTCCACTAGGGCATCCAAAAAAATTAGAAAAAAATTGAATTTTGATCACAGCAAGATTATTCTTTGAACCAACACAGCAGGTACATTGCTTCAAAGAGGGGAAAAATGTAGACACATAAAATATGCATGCATCTGATTTGGATTCACTAATTTCAATCCGTCCTTAATCATCCCTCTACTAACCATTTTAATCGAATAATCTTTATCTGAATAAAATTAATCATATTTTCTCTTTTAATTAAATAAATCAATCTTTATTTAATTAAATCATATTTCCCCTTCTAGTTAGATAAATCAACTTTATCTAATTAAATATATCATTCTATTTGATTTAATCATATTCTTCTCTTTAATTAAATAAATCAAGTTTATTTAATTAATCTCCTAAAGTCATCTTTTTAATTAAATAAATAAATTTTATTTAATTAATCTTCTAAAGTTCTCCATTTAATTGAATAGATCAAATTTATTTAATTAAATCACTAATGTTCTTTATCTTCTCATTTAATTAAAATAAATCCAAAAATTTAAGTTAAATGTCACAATCAACTAACCTCCATTAAAATTATCAAATCATGATTAATGCTAATCTAATCCTCAAATTCTCTAGCTTTCGCAACTTGCACAATAAATCAATTTATTTGATTTATTATTTCTTCTATTTTCATTCAAAATGGCATCTTTATGGAATATACTTCAAATTTGAAATCTCCCCCCAAAAGAGACTTGTCCTCCAACATGGCATTAACTCCTCTTACATTGTCTCTTACATGTCTCCAACTTGGCATTTAAGACACTTTCTTCTTCCTCAACAAGCCAACTTTCAAAATTTCAAAATCCACCTAATAGCATTTATCATGCACAATGACCAAAATTTCCACAACCTTCCTCCATTGACATGTTGACAAGTGGCATCTTGTCATTGGTTTGTCTTTTGTCCCACATTCTTCCATTCTCATTTCTCCATCATTCTCTCCTATAAATAGAGCATCTCTCTATTGTTTTAGGATCCACAATCTTATGCACAAGTTCATTATTGTCATTTGAATTCATAGCATCTTCAAGGAATTCTCATCATTTAGCATATCAAGGGTTGGGAATGGGCTACTTTTCATATCAAAGTAGCACCAATCCACTATGGAATAGGTATGCACCATGATTTTTTATGTTCTTAATTAAGTTATTTTATTTACATTATGAGGCATGTTGGATTACTTCATAGGAGTATTTAATTTGATTTTTTAAACTAACCCATGTGATAATGGTTGCCAAGGTTTAGTATTTTGCATATTAGGTGCTTATAGAACAAAAACCTTTACTATCATTATTGTTCATAAGTGTTTTGCATAATACAACTTGTTAACCTTATGAAGCACGAAACACTATTCAACGCCACCCAACATAACACACCTTGCTTTCCTTTGGAGCCTTGCCTTGTTCATAGGTGCTTAGCATAATGCAGCTTGTTAAGCCCTATGGAGCATGAAACCTTGTCTTGTGGTGCCTTATTGAAGTTATCAGAAGGATAGCTTTGGTATGGTTAGTACAATGAGAGCCAAGAAAGAGGCATGACTTTCTCATTGTACAGTGAGAGCCTATAGACTTGGCATGACTTTCTCACTAGGCCACTTTATTGGGAGACTCACCTAGTGGGCAGCCTGAAGTTTCGCTACCTCGGAGTGAGCACAAAACAGAGGGCTTAGATGTGTTATGCACTGATCAAATAGTCTAGGCTTGATCTTCCAGGTCTTTGATGTTGTATGATTGTATATCTTTGTCATTGTTGCATACATAAGTGTCTCGAATGTCTACTTTAGTGTGAGTTTGACATGGGGTCATCCTCTCACTAAAGTGGGGGATAAATGTAGTGTAGGAAAAAGTATGCCTTTTTCACACTTAATTTGGGAATGAATAATTAATAATAAAATGATCTTAAGTATGCCTTAATTTAGTGTTGTAATATGTATTTTACATATTCACATTAAGTTTAGGGCCCTATTAATTAAAATGGACTTAATTGTGCCTTATTTTGTGGTGTTGTAAAGTGTACCTTTACACTTTCACACTAATCTAGGGCTTTATTAATTAATTAAGGTTAATTTTCCTTAATTGGACCCTTTAATTCAAATCTAAGCCTCATTAACTACATTTTCTGAGGGATAAAACCTGACATTCATAAATTCCATAACATAATGTTTAACATTAAGAAATGTGTGTCCTAGGTAAGTGACCTAGGACCCATTCGCCATAGGAAAAATGGGTCCTCACTTAGGCCTAGGACCTAAATTCAAACTATGTTTTTAGCGGTTTTTCAATGATTTCAAATGTATATTCAAATGTCGGCTTGTGATATTTGAATTTCGGGAATTAATGTTAAGATATGTATAAATAAGAGGTCATTTCACTATGTTTCACCTAGAGTTTTCAAGCTAGAAGATTTTTTATGAGATCAAGAGTATTCAAGAGCATTTTCAAGGCATTCAAGGGTAGATTTTTTGAAGATTATTGCAGCAATCAAGATCCTATTATCATGTCAAAGTCATATTTCATCATGCATGTTGTTTGATCTAATATGGTGTAGTGTTCAAGATCCATTCAAGCATTCAAAGGACATTATTTCAAATCAAGTTTCATGATCAACATCCACATTCATTGAAGCCAATCCATGCTAACTATTGTAGATCTACAATCCAAGGTTCAAACAAAGGTTTGGTGAGTTGTGACATTGCTTGTTCATTCATCATTCCTTCATGATTTTCTATTTCATTACAAAGTTTAAATACTCAAATGCGGTTTGACCAAGACAAACCCACATTCACCCAACAAACAACATTTTTCTCTATTTGATGCATGATTTCATATTTTAGGAGAAAGATCCTTTGAAGAGGAAAATTGAAGAAAGTTTCAAAGTTTTCAAATGCAATAAAAGTTGTCATTTCACACAAACTCTTCTACAAGATTTATTTTCCGCTGTCTAATAGTGAAAATCAAGAATCTAGGAGTGCAGGCACAGCAGAAGAGAACCTAGAAAGGATTTTTTCAGATCTCTAGCTAGGACCCATTTTCCATAGGGTGAATGAGTCCTTAGTGAGCTTCAAAAAGTGACATTTGGTGAGTGGTACACATTATTCTCCCCTTTCCAAATTTTCCTTTTGATCATTGTTTATATCAGTTTTTAGTACAATCATTCCTTTTCATTTTATAGCTTTCATTTTGGAGTTTGTTTGATGGTTTTATTCTTTCTCTCCAAACTGCTATTTATCTCACACCCTTATCCTTGCATAAAGGAGAAATTTGTTGATTCATACCTTGATTTGACTCATATTTTTTGTTATTATTCATCTCATTGTTTGAATCTCTTTTCTTGAATGAAATAGTGGAAAATAGGGTTACTTATTATCATTTTGGTGAACCCCCCTTTTATCATAACCCACCATTTTTCTATATTTCATTGTGGTGAACCTGGGTTTGATCATTGCATTTTATGATTTTGGAGTCCTCTTTTACCCTAGATTTAGATCTTGCATTCATTTGCATCTCTTTGCATTGAATTGAGTCTCATTTAGGTGTCTAGTTTGCATTTAACTTTGCATTGCATTTAGGGATTTTAGGATTGCATATTTTCATTCTTTGAATCTGAAAAATACAAAAAAATTCAATCATTTTGCATATCATTTACATAGAATTACATCATATTCATTTTCATTTGAATATTGAAACAAAATTGCATATCAAACTACATTTTCTAGGCTGTCATTTTGTCACATTTTGCACTTGCATTCAACATTAAGTTCACAAAAAAATCAGATCATAACTGGTTGTATCAAATCAGAATTTGGAAACCACTAAAACTAACTCAGAGATTTGTAAAAACAGTTTTCAAAACCTTAACCTAAGACCCATTCTCCCTAGGGTGAATGAGTCCTTGATCAAGGCCATATTCTAATTTTTTGGGAATTAAAACATTCATTTCAGAATTTCTTTTTGTTGTTCTAATATTTTTGTTTATCTTTGTAGAATTTTGTTTCTTCAATTTGGTCATATTTCGCTTCATTTGACAAAATTAGTGCATTGTGTGATTTCAAAATTGCATTTGCAATACATTAATTTTCAATTTTTTGCATAGTGTAATCAAAAAATTACCTTGTATAGAATCTAAAAATTGCATTTACATATTGCATTCTAGGTCATTGCATTGCATTTTACCCTCTTTCCATTTTTGGTTGACATTGAGTTTGTGAAACTTGTATGATCTTTACAACTTGGTGTCCTATTACCAATATTGTTTTGAAACATAGTTTGAGACTCATGTCATCCCATGATACACCATTTGCAGTGGATCTTGGGTTTTCCAACTCTTTACTAATAGTGTTGATAATCAATCCTCTATGGATCATATCCTTCATACCTCATTTCCAATGACTTCCCTACCTACAACCAATGTGCATGATGTTTTTCATGTCCCACAAGAAAGCATAAGAAGAATAGATGAAGGCCTAGAAAATTTTAAAGACCTTGTGCATACTAAAAACTCAGGCACTAGTATCATTCCTACCTTAGAGAATCTAAGAAAAATGATTGAAACTAAACATGGAATAGAGATTATGTGAGGTCTAGGACATCTTTTTAATAATACCATCCCTACCATGACTAGTTGTGCTTGAGATTTGGCATATACTCAAAGCCAAGGTGTAAATTCCATTCCTCCTTCCACAATCCCCATCTTTATTCATGCATACACTAGTACTCATGTTATAACAACCATTCAACCTACTAGTAATATCAACACTTCCTTAGGTATTTCCACAAGGAATCCTTCTAGCTTTGTGCATTCAAATATCATATCTCCTCAACCATCTCCCCTTACAAAGCTACAATTCACTTGCCCTCCGCAAACATACACCACACCACCTTATTCCCAACCATCTCATAATAGCAACAATGATCTCATCCTTAACACACTTTTTCAAAACAAGTCATCCCATCAACGAAAAATCACCACCCTAAATCAAAACAACAATGGCCAACCTTCAAAATACATCAAAACCAATCTGTTATCCTTGGAGATGTTGAGAACGTAAATTCCACAAGGTATAGAAGTTCCTAGATTTGAGAAATATGGTAGGAAAGGAGATCCTGTTAGCCATGTTTCCGCTTACATAGCCCTATATAGTGATTTCATTTTTCAAGGAAAACTCTTGGCTAAGCTATTTCCTAGATCCTTGAAAGATACTGCTTTAGAGTGGTTTTGCTCCTTACCGAATAATTCAATTTGTTCATTCAATGAACTCATTGATTCCTTTTACAACCACTTCCAAATTCATATGGGTCCCAAGATGACTTTAGCTGACTTGATGAAATGTAAAAAAAAGGATGATGAGAAAGTTAATGATTTTATAGAATGACATAAAATGCTTTATTCATAAATAAAAATTAAGATTCCTGATGTTGACCATCAAAGAATGTTTATTTCCAATTTACAAGAAAAAATTCAAACTAAGCTTGAGATGATGAGATTTCCCTCCTTCACACAGTTATGCACAACCCTTCATGATAAGTAGAATTGGTTAGTAGTCGTGACGTGAAAAATCTACCTAGCCATCCTAAAAAGCCTGAATCCACACCTTAAAATAGTTACCAACCTTTCAAGACAAAGAATAGGCTCTTTTTACAACTTAATTCCCCTCAACCAAATCAACAATTTGATAACCAAGTGCCTACCATAAAAATGACAAATACTTTTGCCTTTGGGAATAGGAATAGACAATTTACCCCTCTACCCAATACCCTTCATAATATCATGATGTGGCTCTTGAACAAGAATATGATTTCCATACCTCACGTCAGAGCCTGATCCTAATAAACCATTACTGGCACAAGCTATAGATCAAATGCTTATTGCCATTTCCACCATCAAAATGGACATGATACAAAACATTGTAAGCATCTTAAACATCTTGTGCAAGACCTCATTGATTCTAATCAACTTCAAATTGGAGGTGTGAACGATCAAGGTAATAATTTTGTAGCTCCTCCTAACCAAAAATTACAAATCTTTACTAATCCCATGCTGAAACACACTATTTCATTTGTCAAAGCTACTAAAACAAAGAATGATGTGATGAATGTTGACATGGATGACGAAAACACAAAAGCTAAAAATGAGGATGAAATGACAAAAATAGTGGCATTTATATTGAAGCTTAACCTTATAAGGGCCAAACCAAAATGCCCCTTGATATTGCTTTCTCACAAAATGACATAATCAAACATGCACTCGATAGTCCTCTTTACATAAAGGGAAAAATTGATTAAAAACCTAGTAATGGGATATTAGTTGATCTCGCCTGTGTAGAGAACGTGATCACTAAGGAATTCCTATTTTTGCATGAACTCTATCAAGATACATATGAAAGACCAAAAGCATGGATCAAAATGCATAATGGTTTTTCATGCCCTATGATGGGCTCGATAAATCTCCCTCTAAAGGTTGGACCAAAAACATTAAATGGCTCATTCACTATCATCTAGATGTCGGATCAGTTTCGTGTGAAGTTAGGTTATACATGGCTTCGCTCCATGAATGTCGTCCCATCGGTTGTGCGTAAATTTTTGAAATTTCCCTACATATGGAAATGAAATATTTATTGTGCACCATAATGGTTTTAATCCTGTGTCTTCCCGTGGGAACTTTTCATTGGATTTCTTTTGGTCTGAGCCTGTTGAACCTATTAGACCTCATGAGGACTTCTTTTTCAAATCCTATCAAAATTTCAAGGCAAATTCCATAGTAGAATTATCCCTTAGAAATATGCCTTAACCCATGATTAAGCCACCTATCCTTGATGAAACCATGATTGAACAAAAATCCCTTCCAACCAACGACAAATAGCCTATTACAAATCCTTCACCCATTTCACATAAAAGACCACGAGATAATCAAACCAATCCCATTGTGCTTCCTAAATTCAAACAAGTTTACAAAGCCAAAGATAAAGTGGTTGAACAACCTCCCATTGTTCCTTTTGTTCCTCCCCTAAAGGAAGAAAAGAAACATACGATTGAAAAACTTGCTCCTAAAAAATCGCAAATTGAAAATAGAATGAGAAGAAATTGGAATGCTAGAGAGCATAGGCGTAGATGTTGTGCTATTGCTCATATCTTGCAAACTAAAGAAGAAAAAAGAAACATACAAAATCTAAATCTAAACTTTTCTGAAGCAATGCATGATGATTATATACCTTCGCCAAAACATAAACAAGAACCTTCTATGGACATTATCATTTGACCTCCTGGTGTGATTAATTTAGATGATGATATTGGCATTGCAAATATTGATGAACAAGTGCATAATGAATTGAATTCATTGTCCTCCTCTTCTATGAGCTTAAATGAAAATTATCCTAAAAAGAGTGTTGAACTTGGTGCATGTCCTATTTCAGAACTTCATGTTGTCCCAGTTCAGAACTTCATGTTGTCCCTTTAGCTAGTTGTCTACCTTCCGTATATACTAACTGAGATTGGGATACGAACGACCTGCTATAGGTTGACTCGCATGTGCCTTACTAGTATGTTGCTTTGTTTACTTTTTCAGGTTCTTTGTGTGATTGCATGTGCATAATGTGATCCCTCGTACTATTCTATTTGATGTATATCTCTCTTCATGTTCATTCCTCTATTTTTACCTACATTCTTCTATATGTCGTAAACATTTATCTTTTCATTTGTCTTATGTTTTCCTTTTGGGGATGACGCAAGGTGTTGAGACATTTAGGTATCTTCCATTTTGGACATGAAATCTTTTTTCTTTTTTTTCACTTTTTTTGTGTCATTCTTCTAGTTTTATGAGTATTTGGGCAATGATGACGTTTTCGAGCTCTATAACAACATTTTAGTAAAGAAATACTAACCCCAAATCCGTAGATCTCTTATATATTTTTGGGGGAAACCACTCCTTTCGTTTTCATGATTTAGCTTCATTTCAGAAACATATGACTTGGCATAAGGCTTTTTGAGTAAGCTCTCATGTCTTAGGATTGAACATTGGCTACTTTAAAGAAATTTCTCACAACAATGGTGTTAGCAACCACTTTCAAGTGGGGGAATACATTGACAATATCTTTCGACATTTCTCTTGTTTCATGGTGCAATTTTATTTTTACTTGTGATGCATCCTTTTCTTGGTGGTGTCATTGGGTTTGATGTCCTCCAAGAGAGTGATATTTCTTAGCATATGAATTTCCTCTTAGTGTTCATGCGACGCATTGCATTCCCTAAGTTTTGAATCTTTTACTCTTGACTTTTCCTCTCTTGGAGACATTAGGAATGATGTTCCCTAAGAAGAAGACCTTATATGAACTAAGAACTTGAAAGAACAAATCATTGCAAGAATAGAAACACTATTCATTCATACTGTTTTCAAACTAAAACCATCCTTTAAGAGAGATTGATACACATATTATCCACAAATTGATATCATGATATCGATACCCCCTTGGGGTTTACCATCAGTGGCCAATTTCTATTGAACCATGGGTTTGACACCCATAAAATTTTATACACTTCAATTTGCATATGCATGGTTTGTGCAGAGTTGTTACTCAACTCGAATATAAGTACAAGAAAATAAATTGGTGTTCTCACACATATATATATAGGCATCCATGACTATGTATATATGTATATGGATATGCATATATATATATATATCTATTTAATACCACAGAGTTTACATTACCCATGGCCATGAAAGCATGTCTATATATATATATATATCCATTTAATACCATAGAGTTTACATTACCCATGGCCATGAAAGCATGTCTGTGGATGGCACTTTAAATGATACTCATCAAACAATATAATGTTCTACTCCGCCATAGCTATTAATAGTGGGTGGGGAGAAATCAAACATATGAACGCCGATAACTCTACTCAACCATACCATGCATGGTGGTATCGCCACCACAAGGCACGACATTCAAGCATGCCGATGACATAAGATAAAACCCAGATTTAGCTTCAGTTGGATGAATGGCCATAACCGTGAAGATAAAATATAACGAGCATTGAAATCCCATGGCAGGTATGATACCTGACCCTCTAAAAGGTATCAACATTTGTGAAACAAAAAAACAAATCCTTCAAAGGCTTGGCCCACATGGGCAATACAGCGATCGACATAATCGATTGACTGGGTATAATTTACCCAAAACATGAAGCATGCACGAAAGGCATAGAAAATTCCAAAACATATTCATTGTTTAACCAAATAGAAACTAAATCGAATGAGAGGTGCGTATGAATTAAACAAAATACCTCCAAAGGTGATGCCTTGAGTGATTTCCTTCTTAGACAAGCTTCTTTTTCTACCCACTAGTCAATCTTCTCCTCCTTCCTCTACATTTTTCCCTGGATTTTTCCTTGCTTTTTACTCCATTCTTTTTTGTTTTCCCAACTCCATCTATCTCTTGCTATCTTTGGAAGATATGGGTCTTAATTTTTTCACCTCCATTATGTTGCTTTGGCCGCCCACTCCTCCATTCTCTTTCCATTGATTGTGGCTTTTTGGCCATAAAGGGAATCAGCCTCTCCCCATTTTTAGTGGGAGTTACAACATTTGAATTTTTCCATAATTATCATTCTCTTTTGAATTTAAATTTGAAGAAATTCATTCACACAAAAAGCATGTGTGTGTGTGTATAGATATGCATACACATATTTGTCTTAGGTTTACATACATACATATGAAATCACTTGGATATTCGTTTATCTGAATCGCACTTCAAATTAATCCAAAAAGAGTAAACAAATGAAAACACTTCTTTGTACAAGGTAAATTGATTTTTCTCATTTAATTTCATTGAATATAGATTTTGACCAACAATTGAGACAAGAATGCACAATTTTGTTCTTTCCTCTAGCTATAGTTCTCATACCACTTGTTTTGAATGCAATTTGTCAATTTTTCAAACATATGCATATGTCATATTCTATTGTGGTGTGTGATATTCTATATTCCATTCTTGCTTATCGTGGTCATTCGGCTAAGCTTGTCTACCTCAATCAAGTTCATGTCCTTCAACCTGTAAATCCTGCACACACATTCTTACACTTGTCCACTTATCAGTAACCTTCAACCGATAATCACATAAAAATAATCTCTTAAATCAATAAATTGCATAATATTTATTTTCATTTGCATCATCGCATTCTTTCAAATTTCATAAATAAAATGCTAAATTCTATTTTCCAAATATTTCAATTTCCCCAATTTTTAAAATGTTGAAATTAAACCTAGATATGACAACTCATAAATTTCTTATCTCTTCCTTGGACTTCATCTTTCATATTTTTATTCCTCTTATGAAATTAACCTTGTTGTACCATGGTTCATCTTTCTACCCTACTTTATCATTCTCAACACCTACATACAAATCAACATTAACAAATTCATGGGAATCAATTATTTCCATCTGCACATCTTTCTCAATTATTTCTCCTTCTTCCTCTTCTTCTTTTATGTTAACAAAAGTCGTAATATCTTGTTGTATTTCAACTTGTAACCTATTATTGTTTCACTTTTCCACCTCTCTTTCTCCATATCCTTTTACCATTTCATTCAAAGAAAAATTAACTTTGACATCATCTTTGCAAAATGTAGAAGATAACGCATTACCTTTGTTTTGTTTTCTTTCTCTTTTGCTTCACAACATCCTTTTCAATCTCCTAATACCATTCAATTCTAACCATGTCACATATACATAAGTTAAATTTATCAAAAGATTCAAAAAATGCAAATTTTACCTCATCTTTCAGTGCTGCAAATTTTGTTTCACCCATTGTCAATGCAAGCCACTCTTTTTTAACTACTGTAATCTACATTAATAAGTCATCTACTTCTTTATTTTTTGTTTCTATTCACTTTTCTCATTCACCATATTTCCCATGTACTCTTCACTCTAAAAAATTAAATGTTTCCAAGTCCTTCAATGGAAAAAACTTTGTTGCAACTTCTTTATTATTTCCCATAGAAAAGTTATTTGTTTCTCCATCTTTCACTTCAAAAAATTATTTAATCACTTTTACATATAACTTAACATCAAATTCCATTTCACAAATCTCAAAAAAATGATTCATTACCTATGTAATCTCTTGTTCCTATGTTGTTGTCCCAATCTTTTCTTTTTGATTGTCTGCTGCAATATTTTTCTTTTCTTCTTCTATCTCCTCCCTTGCACTCAACTATGTCATTTTCTTCAATATATTTATGTCCTCCCAATGACCAACCACTATCCCAATTTCACAATTACTATCTTCAACATATCTTTTCATCTTTTCTACATGACAATCAACATCAATATTTTTTTGTAAAACTCATAGGAATTAGATAATACCTTTGTTTTTGTTGTTGCAACTTCTCTTCCCATGCTTGAAACTTTATTTTTCTTAACTTTTATGCCTTCAACAAGATGCATATCAAGTGCTACTTCTTTATTTTCCTCATTATCTTCTTTATCCTCTTTCTTTCTCCATTCTTTCCTTATACATATCTTATTTTCTTGTTTTTTTTCAACTACAATTGTATGTGGCCTTCCCCTACATGTTCTTATTTCCACAACTTTCCCATCATAGGGTTGTACTAATTCATTTTCTTGTCTTTACTATTGCTATCCTCTTTGCTAAATCTCTCTATCCCATGAGAGATATCTAGTTCTTCTCCCTCTTTTGGGTAGCATTCTATCCTCTCTTCTTCATACCTTTCATTTGTCACTTTACGATTGTTACATAATTTCTTTTCACATTTTCTTTTACCAATTTCAATCTCTTTTCTTTGCTCCATCTCTATCACATCCAATCTATCCTTGATCTTCTTTAATTCTTCAATAACAAATTTATCAAACCTCCTATGTTGTCATTCTTCACATAATAAGATTCTTACATGTCTTCTCATGACCCATCTATCCTCTTAGACTTCAAAGACATTTTCAGAGACTCACAAGTCTCTTTGCAGTTACAAGTCCTCCTTGCAACAATCTCTCTCACTTTAGGGTATCAACCCTCTGCAGTCACAAGTCCTCCCCACAAAAAACTCACTTTGCTTATCCTCTACCCAAAAAATGATTTCTAGAAGACACACCTCTCTCTTGTGCACCTTCTACCCAGCCTTAACATCTGCTGAAGGATAACAACTACAAATTACTTCAACTCTTCTAGCCAAGCAACTACTACAATACTTCCCAGCCAATCTTCTTGATACCATTTGATGCAGTCGAAGACCAAGAGATCCAAATTTGGAGTGTTAATCTTCACAACCATTAAAAAAATATTCCAACTTTTTAATTAAATTTAACATTTATAGGAAATGGAGTGAACCCACAATCATATTTATTTAATTTCATTAAACCTTTGAAAATATGCACAACAACTTGTGACATACCACTTTTTGAAAAATAAATTGAACCTGCAAATGAAATTTGTTTCTTCTAAAAACTTGTAAAATGAAAGCTCCCATATTAATCTATAGGAATAAATCCCCACTATACTTTTCTACTAGCAATACCATGTTACTTTTCAAGCCAGAATCTCAAACTCTTTTTTGGGCATTGGAACTATGTTGCATACTTCACCAACAACTCATAACCTTTTATCTTCTTAGCCATCCTTCTTCATTTCCATATCTCTTTATCTTTATTTCTTCTTCATTGCTCCTATAAAATTAATTCCCAAAATCCATCCCCTTTCGCAACTTGACACTCTGAAAATTGTAACTCATGACAACTACTCCTTATACAACTATCCACTTCATGCAACCACCAGGAAACTACGATAGAGCATGGCCCAAACTAAGGGCATTGAAATTTTAAAATACATAATGTAACATTAAATGGACCACTCACATGCATGGTCGTTGGGAATTTTCCTCCTCCAATTTGGTGAAGCAATATTCATTTTATGAGCCATTAAACACCATCAATCAAGTCTTTTGTATCACCTATCCAATAGATATTAGAGTTTAATTTTTAATAGGCTAGAAATGTGTGAAATGTGCCCTAAAATCATGCCTAAAAAAATTACAACAAAATTAAATAAAGGAAAATGTAACTTTTGTGTGATGCAAGATTGTTTATGCACCCAGATGCTCCTGCATCAAAAATGAAAATGAAAAAAAAGAGAATAAAGAGAAATTCTTTGTAGGGAAGTTTGTGGTAACAATTGCATACCTAAACCCATTAGAATGATGTCATTAGATGTAGTTGATACTCTTCCCTTCTTATAATAATTTGGTATATATGGATTATTTTTTATTTGTGAATATTGTTGGAAGGAGAATGGTGGTTCTATTTGAAGATCCTTTATTGATTTGACTCTAGACAGTTGTAAAAGTTAACCCTTACCTTTCTACTTTACCAATATCAACTGTTACTTTGTTAAGGGTCATTCCTTGAGATTTATGCATGGTAATTTAGCCCATGCCATGGATAGTGATATTTTTCTACAATTACCTAGAGATATGGGTGTTATAGGTATATTTTTTGGGACATCTAGGCTCCACAATGGACCATTGTAATTATCAAATCATACAACTATGTGTGAAGGTAAATCCCGTGGTTTAGAACCAACTATGTGCACAATTTCTAGTAATTCTCCAAGAGACACATTTACAAGACCAGTTTGAATCTGCAAGTTGTTAACATGACTTGTTGGCCTCTACATAGTAGAACTCTTTTGGAAAATGTTTAACATCATTATCAATATTTGATTTTACATGTATTTTGTATTACAAAAATTTAAGTGAAATAGGAAGATTTAGTAGTTTGAGCATTTTTTCTATGTATCCCTACCAAATCATTTGTAGAAAATAGGTGCATTGATTAGTCAAAATATATATGTTCACTTTTTGATAGATGTTTGTTTATGCAATTCATTAGTAATTCCCATTCTTCTTCAACTAGTTATGCATTATGCATGTGTTGCAATGTCTGACGAAAGCCAATTTAAGTTTAAGAGTCACCTTGATTAAAAAAAGATTTGCTACATAACAATTATAGTGAATTGTTCCCATGGGAATATAACATCTTAGTGGGATCATAGATTGATTTATCCATAACAAGGGGAATGTACCCTTTTTTTAAAATGATTAGTATAATGGTTACCAAAATTTTATCTATATGATGTTATATATATCATTTTTTGGATGTATAAAATTAATTATTTAATCCTTTTTTTCTGAATCAATTGGTATTTCCTTTATATGACGAAGTCCAGGGTATAAACTACAACACTCCAAAAGTACTTGGTGCTTAGAACTCTGGTCTATATTTCCCCATTTTTCATGCAATCACCAGTCTTGTTTGCTCTTGGATGCAAACACTTAAGATTTCTTAATTTTACATTTTGAGAAAATTTTGAGAATTAAAAACAATAATCTTGCATTTTTTTCTTATTAGATAGGAGGACATTTAGAGCATCCAAAGAAAGATATTTTACATATCTTACATAGTCTATTGAGTTTATTTTCTTAGTGGGCGATCATATAATATCAAAGACATAGTAGTAGTAGTAGTAATTTTATAATGACAATTACAAATAGATTTCATGCACATGCTAGCCAAGTTACATAGAAAAGTGTTACAAACCTTAAATTCTAGAAAGAAAATCACTTTTGAAATTCAATTCTATTCTATAATTTGACATCAATGGTGAATATTAAAAATAATGTTTAACATTCCAAGGAATCCCTTTGACCAAAATGCATGTATAAGAGTTTAAAAACAAACTATAGGAGCAACTTTTTTAAAAAATTGGAAAAAGAAAATAAAAATATTTTAATTAGTAACACAAATATAATGTGACCTTATCCAATTTATATAATAATTTGTATAAGTAGAAATCATAGTATATTTCTTATATCTTAAGAGTAGTTACAGATGAATAAGAGCTTGACTTGTCATGCATAACAATTTGATGCTTGGGTTCCTAGTTTCCTGACTCAAAGGTGCAACAAACCGAACCATGTGGACCACTACATTGTCCACCCCAACCAAGTAGAGTTAACAAGTTATCCTAGAGAAAAATCCCAAAAGTAATTGTGTCAAGGTTAGGGGCATAGGTGAGGGGTGAAATCTAGGTTCTCAAAGTAGATGACTAAAAAGAGGACTTCAGTGCATCCCACACTACATTGGGATCAATCCTCACCTCACTAGGGTCAAGCATATCATCAAAAAAATTGGAAAAGGACTATGGTTCATCCCATACTACATCAAGGGCCCATCCTCAATCCCAAAATTGTCATGTAGACTAAGTAATAAGTTTTCATGATCATTCCAGACCTTTTCCATTTCGTGGATTTTGACTTCAATCACTCCTTTAAGCAACTAGTGCCAAGTTTATCCATAAGGAACATGATTAATAGTACAAATATACCACCACATGGCCTTGATTATATTGTTGACTAATCCCTTCAAAATACAAGTAGCACCTCTAGCATCAATCACCTCCCTATTATAGGTCATAACTTATCAACCTTCTCAATGTAATTGTCAACTCAAGGTTTCCATTACTTGCATGACACAAGTGTAACAAGTCAATAAACTACATCAATACCACAACATATCACAACTAGCATAGCCCTTGGCACTCTTCACCTTCGTGTTATGGGTGAAATATTGATAATCCAAATTATATGACAATAGCTTCTAGCATCAATCACCCATTGCTAGTAACAACCTACTAACTGCTCCAATATCATGGATCTTCAAAATTGTGGTTATATACTAACCTAGTAGTTTAGTAAATTTCTAGCTTCATTAGTTTGAGGGTGGAGAGCATTCCCCAATGAACTATGAGATAATCTAGGGCAACTATGGGTAAACATTAGCAAGAATTAGGCACATCTATTAAGGGTTATTATAACTCCTCTTTATAGTTTTTCATAATAAACTTGTGGTCTATTGATTGGGTGCTCCTTGGTCATATAGCTTGTAAGAGTGGAGTAAAGATATATCAGTAGGGAGAAAGGTAGGGACATATTTCCCCTCTAGTAGAAGACTAAATTGGTAGGCTCAAGTAAGGATTGCAACCTCTACCCAAGTTATTTTCAATCTACTTAATCATTTGTACTATACCAATCACTCAAGTCTTTTACCAATTTTGTCATGTAGTTTGCTATGAATAACAAGCCTATTCATAATTTATAGGCTCCCTAATACTTAACTGCATCCTTGGATCATTAATTCTTATAATACCTTTCTTTTTTTGGAATAGGATCATGCAAACAATTATTAGTTTATCCATTAGGTGGCATACTATAGTAGTTGTCTAACTTGCGTCAATTCTAATAGTTGCAAGTATGTTTAAAATTGAGAATGATGGATACTGAAGTGTGTGTATATAAAATTAATGATAAGACATAACAAGACTAACTTAGTGTATTCACCTTATCGTCCATGTTCTAGATTATTGCATTAGATTAAATCATGCAACTTGTAAGCAATAAATGTTGCAAGTTAGGACTAAAGACTGATGTTATTGTGTAGAAGATAGACATGAAGTTAATTATAGTTATAATTGTCATATCATTGTACTAACTGTGCACTAAATTGTTGCTCCATGAAATGAAATTAACATGGCAAGAATAATATATCTATAGTTGACTAATCAAGGGACGAAATTGCTAATATGGATTTTATACCCAGTTTGATGGTGATGGAATCTCATAAAACTATTTCTACATTTGTTGCTCTTTAGGTGATGTATAGGTGTATGACGTTGTTTAAATCCATTCTTTACATACGAAGTAAAGTAGTCACATCAAGCGACTGTAGCTAGCATGTCATTTTGTATTTGTCATAACTATTCTAGAGATATTGCTTGTGTGTAAATAAATCCTTATCCATTGACAAGGGGCGTGGCGAGAAAATAAACATGCTATAAATTGATACGAAGGATGTGAGGCTTGGCTCTCATAGTAGCATATTTATGTCATAAAAAATCATCCAAAAGTCTTAAATGTAAATTGTTATGAGTGCAGGCTCAGCGTGTGTATTTGTGTCTTTGTAACTGGATAGCTAAAGCAAAGTATGGCTTGGTATTAAAATGAAGTAGAGACGAAATCAATTTATAAAATTCAAACACTTTATGTATTGATTGTTGAGATCTATCCCAAATTCTAGCTCTCCCTCCTTGATTTCGAACGTAATTAAATATATAATGTTTAAGCTTTGTTGGTATTACACATTGAGGGCTTGGTGTTGCTCAGGCATTTGAGTGGTGAGCTGCGATTTAGATTGAGCAAGGAAAATGAAAGCCCGGTATATTAGCAATGCCACTACTATGGCACCTGCAACAGCAAAGCTCACTACAATCCACTTGATGGCAGGGATCATCACAACAAACCCGGCAGCTAAGAGAACCGAAAGGAAGCACACTGCTGCTACCCACATAATGATTTCCATCAACCAGAGAACCTTCCCAGGCAGGTCAAAGGTGAGAATCATAGCTACAACCAACGAAGCGACCAAAGCCAGCAGGTCTGTGACCAAAAATACATTGAAAGAAATGGAGTTGCCCAAAATCACCCTTGCCTGCTCATCCATACCTCCTGGCAGTGCCAATATGAGAGCCAAGCTTGCCCCAAACAAAGCTACTGCAACCTGTACAATGGATTTACATTTGATCTTAGATGGAGAGTGTTGGGGGTCTGAGGCTTTCAATTGATTTCGTGCATTATTTTCTATTGAGAGGTCTGGTGCGGCCGATGGAGCATCAGAATGAGGAGCTTGTTCTACTGGGAGAGGTGCTACTCCGGATTGATCGAAATCATTGGTAGCTAGATCTTCTCTCAAAGCAGAATCTCTGTTGGATAGCATACTCTGGTAAATAAACGCCCACAATGTCAATATGGTTTTATATGCAATATATTGTTATTCATGAAAAATATTTAAAGCATAGAAAATATTCTGTAAATAAAATATTTAAACTGTGTTAAATTATAAAATGGTGATACCTGTTATATTTAAAGGAGTATTGTATATGGGCTTATCAATTGTTTATTTTGGTGTTAATTTTTAAATATAAAATTAGAGTGTCATTTAGCTATCTATAATACAAATATAATACAAGATAATCATAAATATGGTTGTAATGGTTTCAACAAGGATTTTTAAATTGATGTCCATAATATGAAGCATAACAACACTACAATTATTAAAGCCTTAACACTTACAAAACACTCTCATTCTAATTACAATAATAAAGCAAGACAAGTGGTAGTGGTTCTATTAGAACCTAGATATTCTTATAGTTAGCCCTCTAAGGAAGCTCTAGTAAACCTTTTTACTTAAAAACAACACTCGCTGCAAGTTTTTTTAATTCTTGCAAGCCCTCTCTTACAAATTAAAAAATTCATATTTTTGGCTTTATTTGTAGAGGATGATCTCTTGCACTATCACTTTATGTGTTGGCTACTATATGCTTTAGAAATCTCATTCTTTATGCTATCTCATAAAGTAGTTTGAAGGAATTTCCCTTTTAAGTAGCACATCCCACCAACATATCAATAGTTCTATTGGTGATGCAAAT